>JAJOZX010008622.1:87500-90000 GCA_023014485.1 Bathynomus jamesi
ATGACCTTAAATTTAAATCTTTCATATTTAAGAAGAGTGACTTGCAGGTTATTAAGAATTTGGCAAAGAACCAGGTGATTGTTGTGACTAGACCGGACAAGGGCAACGGAGTTGTTATTTTGAATAAATCTGATTACATAAATAAAACTAATGAAATCCTAAGTGATGTTATCAAATTCAAACAAATTCTTGAACCCGTCAATAAAGTCATTTTAAGGTTGGAAGACCAAGTTAATAGATTTTTGTCACGATTAAAGTCTTTAAAGATAATAAAAAATATACTATTACTCTCAGTTGTTCGTATCTGGTTCTGATCTTGCTCAATTATACTGTTTGCCTAAAATCCATAAAGTTGGAACACCTCTCCGTCCTATTTTAGCTTCGTATAACTTACCTACCTTTCAATTGTCAAAATTTGTTGTTGGTCTCCTGTCACCTTTTGCGAAAATGCTTATACTATAAATAACTCTTATGAATTTCAAAAAGATCTTCTTAGTAAGAATTTCGATTCAAAAAAGTTTTTTGTCAGTTTTGATGTAAGTCGCTTTTCACGATGTACCTGTATCAGAAACTATTGCCATTATTTTAGATAGGGTTTTTAGCTCTGATGATATGTTTTTCATGGTTTTTCATGGTCTTATTTTAAGGAATTTTTAGAATTGGTTTTTAAGCATGTTATTTTACTTTCAATAATAAGGTTTACCAACAAATTGATGGTGTTGGGATGGGATCACCCGTCGGACCTCTATCAGCTGATTTTTTTATGACTCATTTAGAAAGTGTAATTTTTAGACAATCTCCCACCCATTGTAAACCAATTTTTCTATCGACGCTTCGTTGATGACTCGATAGCTGTTTTTGATAATGCTGTACAAGCGCAACAATTTTTTAACTTCTTAAATTTCTGCACCCCAATATAACTTATACAATGGAAACTGAGAAAAATGGCTCCCTTCCCTTTTTAGATCTTTTAATTTCGAAAAAAGGTGATTCTATTACTACATCAGTTACAGGAAACCCACTTTTACTGGTTTGGGCATTAATTTCTTTAGTTTTACTGATTTTAACTATAAGATGTCGTGTATTAAAACTCTCTTGTTCAGAGATATAATTTGACCTCTAGTTTTACCTTACTAAACGATGAATTAATAATTTAAGATCATATTTTACCAATAATAGTTTTCCTGTTCAATATGTAGAAAACTAATAAGATCTTTCTTAAATAATGTTTATAGCCCTCAACTTTGCCTGTATTTCAGTGCCTAAAGATATAAAATATTTCATGGTACCTGAAATGGGTCCCATGAATAAAGAATTTTAACTTAAATTTACAAAGTTGTTAAGAAAATTTTTTATCATACTGATTTTCGCATATATTTATTAACAAAATGTCTTTAGGTAGCTTTTTCTCAGCGAAGGATCGACTCCTGATTCGTTGCGTAGCGGTGTTGTATATTTATTTACCTGCCCAAGGGTCTCCTTGGTACTTACATTGGCAGCACCGTGCGCTCCCTCAGGACTAGATTTTATTCGCAATATGGGAATAAGTTGCCGAACAGGTAAAATTTTAAATAAAAAGAAGCCTCCAGTATCGGGAACACAGTATAAAATGTAAAACTGATGTCACTTTAGATAATTTTAAAATTCTCGGTTGTAATTCTTGTCCTAACTCACTTAGAATTTGGAATCTCTTATATTAAAACATTGACCCCTTCTCTAAACGTGGATTCCTCAGCTGTCCCTCTAAATTTTTTATAAACCCCCCTCCCCAACTCCCCTCCCCAATTTTTTATAATCCCCCCTCCCCTAACTTAAACTCCAACCGCCGCCCCAACCCTAGCTTGTTTCCTGTTTTGTTTTGTTTTAAATTACTCGTGCCTCGGAACCCAGCATTGAAAGGTTCGTAGTGTTAATTATTCCATTGTATTAGTGTTAATTATTCCAGTGTACTAATTTCAAATTTATATATATATATATATATATATATATATATATATATATATATATAATATTATATATATATACATATTTATATATATATATATAGATATATACTATTTATACATAGATATATATATATATATATATATTTATACATATATATATATATATACATACATATTTTATCATATATACATTATATACATATTTATATATATATATAATATACATATTTATATATATATATATTAGTGATGGATCGAATAACCGCAACCGCAACCGCACTACAACCGCACAAAAATTCACAACCGCAACCGTAACCGCAACCGCGGTTCCATAAGTGGGTTGCGGTTGTAAAAGCTTAGTTAATTTTAATTTTAGGTTAATTAGAAATATTTCTTTTTTTAAAAAGAAAATGATGGGTCTCCTTATGCGTGCTTAAACGTGACGTCATACGGCTGCCGTAGTAAAATTGGTTTAAACTGCGCTCTAAGTTATTACTCTGTGAGCTCCATGAAGTAACATTTATTTTTATTTAATTTTCTTCAAACTAAAACCG
>JAJOZX010008622.1:92500-100000 GCA_023014485.1 Bathynomus jamesi
ACATTATAAATTAAATCATTACATTTAATTACAGTTTCATTGAAGTGCATTACGTCGTTTACCATTCTTACAGTGTTTTTATATGGTTATACTATATGGTTATACTATATGGTTATACTATATGGTTATACTATATGGTTATTATATATGGTTATTATATATGGTTATTATATATAGTTATTATATATGGTTATTAGTACAACACAAGTACATGAGCACATACGAGATAATGTTATATGTTATAAATTTGAAATCAGAGGGACAGGAGGTTTCCATCTTAGAATCGCTCACTTATGCTATAGTTCGCGGAATTTGATAACAACTAAGCATTTTCGAGTTCAATGCGGGAGGTGATATAATAAAAAATAATAAATGAAAAAAATAATACGAGAACGTATTTTTGCGTTTTCGAACGAATGCCTAAAGTTTTGCGATTCATAGATTGACACGAGTAAAAATGAATATTTAATGAAATTTATAGAGGATAATGATCAAGGGAAATTAATGACGGGAAAATGTGACGTATGGATGAATATGGTTGAATAATAATGTTTATACTACATAACACCACAACATTATTATTAAAGAATTTACCATACATTGCATACGGAAGATGTCCATATACTAAGCACGTGATTTAGTGTACAAGGTATGGGAAACGTAAAGAGAATTAAGTTATTTTATGACGTCGTAGTGTATTCATTATTAGAAAAGATGAATTAGAGAAATACAGTAATGAATAAAGAAGTACAAATCGAAATTCTATCCAAAACTCGCTTAGGCGATTTTGGTTTCTTATGTAAAAATGAATATGGATTATTCATTGTTCATTTTTTACAGTGTTCCCCCTGTAAAATGGCATTAATTAATACAATAATATAATACAATTAATACAATACAATTGAGAAAATAACATCTAACGAATTCAAATTAGTGTTAGAATTAAAATTTTGTTTTAACCCAACACAGTATTTGAATACTAAACTATTATTTATTAACACTAAATTAAGATTATGAATTACTTCCCGAATCATAAATTAAATCCTGAATAATATTACTGATTCCCGCTGATAGAAATTTTATGCTATCAGAGGGTTAAACTTGTTTATAGTTTAACACCCTCATTAGTTGGTAGTAATTGTCTTATTCTATGAAAACAAAATAAACCATTACCTTAGTAGTTTTAATTGTAAACACTTTACCTTGATAATACTTAAATATAAAGAAGATTGATTGCCTGTTTTTTGAAAGGGAAATGTTATACCTAACAGCCTTATAACAGCCTAATTTGAAATGGATGATTGAACTTAAACATGAATGCAATTTAATGCACTTTACTATGATACACCGATCAAACCTGAAGAAAAAACCAGCAACACAGTTAGCTGAACAAATATTGAAACATAATTCTTCTATAACCTCACTATTCAGTGCTTTGAAAACCATTAACCCATCCAACAACTTCACTATCAAGTCTATTACTACAAACCAAAAAACCAGCAGATTTAACGAGGCAGCCGGAACGGTTTATGGTTGTAGTGGTTTGAAAATACGGAAGATATATCCGCACAGAAGTCGAACCAACCTTTGTTAAATTAATGATATGATTGAATATAATGAGAAATAAGACTAACTCAAATATTAGATGATGACGAATTCTTTTTTACATTACAAGTTTTATACAGAACAAGTTAGTTATTATGCTTAGAGAGTTATTATAAGTTATTATAAAATATAAAAAATTCAAAGATTAATACTTTAATTTAGACAAACAGAATAAAAGGATTAATACATTAATTTGGACAAACAATTAAGTTAGACAAAGAATGATATTGTTAAATTTTTAGCAAAATTTTATTTTTCTGTGGGGAAAATTACATTCATAATGAATAGGTAAAAGGGAAAAATATAAATTTTAAAGTTCATGGATTTTGAAGGTTACCATGATAGTACAATTCATAACTAATTTTATTGACTATTGTAGGTAAAATAGAATTACGTAGTGGATGATGTATAGACCTGTGGTCAAATGTGTATTTATGTTTATTGGGTACAGATTGTAGTGGTTGGTGATACGTTCAAAAGGAGAAAGGGGATTTATAGTTGAATAGTTGAAATTATACGTCAGTGTGCAGATTAGGGTTATAACTTTTAGACGTTTTTTCAAATAAAAGATCTCCTTTATCATAAATCGATGAACGTTTGCTTAAAAACAATGAAAAAGACCCTAATTCCTCTCAGTTTTTAAAAAAGGTCACCCCCAAATCAAAAGTTTGAATCACCATAACCATATATTTACGTTACTACTCATAAGTATATAAATATATTATTATTAGAGGGCGGACTTTTAGGTTTTAACCTAAAAAATATTTTCGAATTTTTCAGTACGCTAATATATCGTGAGATCGCCCGAAAAATCACTTCCGGTGCTCAAATTCGATGACTAATATCAATCCACCTATACAAGAAAATTCTAGAACACACGACATTGTTCTTCATGCACACGCAAATTGTATAAAAGCACGAAATGAAATCAACCGAATCACTTGTGTCCAGTATTGCGCAATAGTTACTCAACTGTTCAGTTCAACTCAACTTCAGGTAAGCTTTTATTATTTGTAATATGTTCGCTTTATTAAAAAACGTAGCGAAATGTGGAATTCGCTTCTGCACTCTTGAACATTCCAGAACATTTTTAAAATTTATTAACCATAATAATTTGTTGAATTTTTCTTCCATTTTAAAACGTAAACAAAAGCGTATCCAGAATGTTTTGTAGAGGGGTCAAACTCAAAAAATATATAGCCCAAATATTTGGTGATAATATTTTCGTGAGACGTTCTATGGATGTTCTAAAAATATTTTCCAAAATTTTATCACCTAAAAAATAAATATTTGGTCATATTTTTTCACCTAAAATCCGCCCTCTAATTATTATATTATTTCTATATATTATATTAATATTATATATATATAATATATATATAAACAAACAAACAAATCAACTTAATACCTTTTTATATCTGTTTCAGAAGCAATATAATGTCACACAAGAAAAGTGATACTACCATACAGAAGAACAAGGATATCTGGACCAATAATCTGGTGAGATTCCAGCAGTCACATAGAAGAAGAGGAAGTGTGCCTTTAGAAGAATCTTCACTAGAAGTAAAATGCAGAATGCCACTTCAAATCCAAATCATTGGACGGTACCAGTTTCTTGGAACAGAAATCAAAGGAAGAAAGGAGCGAATAGTGGAAATTTCCAAAGAAGTTACAAAATTATGGAAGAATAAATTGAATTTTCCGCATGTGTCAGATCAAGTAATACGAGCAAAGCTTGACAAGGTGATGAAGACTTAATGATGAATGTGTCAGGAGGGGAAAATATGATTCCCTGAATGAACTTTTTGATATCACTAAAGTAAATGGCCAATGGTTATCCTCGGAAGACAAACGACTGTACCACCTTCAAGTGGAAAGCAAAGGAGAAGTGGGGTACTCTACAGGTCAAGTTGCAAGTGAAGAAACGATTCACCCTTCAGAGAGACGAAAATTGCCTGCTGAATCAGCATCAACATCTTACAATCATGTATCTGGTGGTAGTGGTACTGAATCTGAAGAGAGCGAGCATGAAGATGATGAGAGTATTACTCCACCAACCAGAAGACATAACAAAAGTAAAGTTGCAACCAACTAGGTGACATCCACAGGAGTATCAACAAGTAAAGCCGCTAAAATATGCAAACAATTGTCACTTGATGGTATTGACATTCCAACACCAAGTCAAGCAGCAATTTACAAGTCAGCATACAAAGAGGCTGCTAAATTGGAGGAAATGATTGAAAATTTACAGATGGAAGAGTGGTCTTTACATTTTGATGGAAAGCGCATTGAGGAAAATGAGTATCAAGTAGTGGTACTTAAAAATGAAAGAACCGAAGTAAAATTGGATGCATTGCGTCTGAAAGATGGCAAGGCTGAAACTATTGCTGAAGGAATTGCAAAAGTTATTGATGAATACACCTTATGGAATGCAATAAAGATGATCGTTGCTGATACAACAAGTGTTAACACTAGGAAAAAGAGTGGAGTTGTTGTCAAATTGCAACGAATGTTCTCAGAGAAGGGTATCTGCAAACCACAATTTATCAGTTGTCAGCATCACATTCTGGACAGGATTCTCCGTTTGGTAATGGACGAAGATCTTGGTGCTAACACCAGTTCTCCAAACATCGAATATTCATTTGTATCCCAACTGGTGAAGAATTATGAGGAACTAAAGGCACAGTTTGTTAATGGAACAGAAGAGGTCCTCGAGAAATCAGGATGGAGAGATGATATTAAGTTTTTGTACCATCTAACACGGGTGTTTAGATTCTTTGAAGAAAAAGGGAATTTTCCTTTGATTAACTTTCAGAAAATTCCAAACATCAGCAATGCGAGGTGGCATTCAAGAGCCATTCTAGCTATCCTTGCATTTATTCTTATACCTACAACAAGGAAGACTTTGGAGAAGGTATGCAGATTCATTTCATACAACTGGGCAGAATATTGGTTTACTAATCAGATGTACAATGAAAATGACTTCAAGAACTTGTCAGAAATATTGAAACCTTACAAAAAAGCATTGAACTCATTGGAAAATCACTGGAAGCAGGAGCCATCCCCACTCAAGATACCAAGAAGTAATCAGTGTGCAGGACGTGCAATCAAAGTTATGCAGGAACTGTATGCTGCCGGCAGAAACAAAAACAAACTGCAACTTCGGTTTATTCTAAGCAATAAGCAGTAATATAATGTACAAGTATTATAACGATTATGTTGTGAGTTCTTTTATTATATTACATGGAATATGCAATAAAGTTACGTATGCAATAATCGACTTTTTGATTTCGGGGTGACCTTTTCTAAAAAGATATTAAAATGAAAGTTAATTTCTTTGTTTGTAGGCAAACGTTCATCGAATTAAAGTACAGGAATATTAGGTTGTAAAAAAGTTATAACCCTAGACTGCAGATGTATCTATAAATATTGGTAAGAAGCATCTGTAGATGAGTGAGTCGGTACAATAGTAAGTAGAATATGAGAGTAATTTGTTCATCCCTTGAGGAACTAGATCATTAGGGGTCATTGGTGGATTAGGATTATATATATATGTATATATATATATATATATATACATACTTTAAGGAACAGATAAAATAACTTAATAAATGTATGAGCGAGAATTTATATATAGTAAGCAATAATTATGATGTATTATAATGATGATGTTTGCATACGAGTTTTAATGCAAAAGTGACTGGAGGGACGGAACGTAAATGAATTCGAATATGTGTCAAAAGTAATAAAATTCAATTAGGATTATAGATTTTACATAATTAATCAGTTACACGTATAAGGTAATTGAAAAAAACGAACTTAGAGGACCTTACAATTAATGAAAGTAAATCTAGCGGTATTAAAAATTAAAGTTTGAAGATGGAATTAAATTCGACTAGTAACATTCCTAGCTATATATGAACTATATAACCATTAACATTAAACAGAAGTATCGGTACGATAATTGAATTAAGAAAATTAAGAATACAAATTAAAAATAGAAATCAATTTATGCATTTTAATAAGCTAAACATAATTTTATAATATTCTTAAAAATAAAAGTAAATCGAACCCTAGATGAGTTTCGGCCAAGAATGAAAAGCTATTGAAATGGAAGGAAAGCATTTCGAACAATTTTTTCTTTTCATAATTTCAGGTAAATTTTACATTAAAAATTATTTTTATATAATAAAAAAAAATATTAAAAAGGTTTAATAATTTTTGCATGTTAAGTAGAAAAATCATACTCTTTCGTTGAATGTTGATAGAATTTGAATTATTTGATATTTTGACAATTAATTAAATTCGACCAACACAATTACTCAGTATTCATCGAATAAAAAAAAATATAAAAAATATAAAAATTGAAAATAGAAATCAATTATAAACTATAATGAACTAAACATATACTGTAATATAAAAAACACAACGTAAATTGAGGTTATGTTCCATCGTACCAAAGAGGAATTAACCATGGTTGAACCATTTCTCTGGTTGACACAGTTCAACTGGGGTTGGGGGTGTTAAAATAAAATAAAAAGAAAGTTTGGAGTACTACATTCGGGGGAATTGAGTGACTAAGCGGGGGGTATAAGTCTGAAATTGACAATACGTCTTTCGTGAGCACTTTGCTCTTTTAAAAAAGATTGCTTGTCACACTACTTAAAAATTAAAAGAGTTGAAACAAAACGGAGGGACGGCATGTTCCCCTGCATAATAATTTAAAAGGAGTCATTGGGACAAGATCGATTAATTAATTATTACACAACTATATATTTATATACGCAACAATTGCATGAAAAGAAAAGACAAATCGGTGAATTTTCTTCTTACAAACAAAAAAAAAGGTTAAACTAAAGACGCAACCCGGTCAATTCAGGTTGAATTAAATTCTCTTAAACAACAAAAAAAAAGGTTGAATTAAATTCTCTTAACAAAAAAAAGGTTGAATTAAATTCTTAAATTACATTTTCTTAAATTAAATTCTCTTAAACTACAAAGAAAGTTGAATTTAATTGACTGCATTGAAATGACTTGGGACTTGAAATTGACTGAGACTTGAAATTGACTGAGACTCGAAATTGACAGACTCGAAATTGACTGAGACTCGAAATTGACTGAGACTTGAAATTGACTGAGACTTGAAATTGACTGACTTCTTCAAAAAAAAAAACTGTCTACTAACTTGAACTCTTATCAAGTAGTATCTTGAAACTGAAAATGAAACTGACTTGAACTCTTATCAAGTAGTATCTTGAAAATGAAACTGACTTGAACTCTTATCAAGTAGTATCTTGAAAATGAAACTGACTTGAACTCTTATCAATTAGTATCTTGTAACTGAAAATGAAACTGACTTGAACTCTTATCAAGTAGTATCTTGAAACTGAAAATGAAACTGACTTCAACTCTTATCAAGTAGTATCTTGAAACTGAAAATGAAACTGACTTCAACTCTTATCAAGTAGTATCTTGAAACTGAAAATGAAACTGACTTCAACTCTTATCAAGTAGTATCTTGAAACTGAAAATGAAACTGACTTCAACTCTTATCAAGTAGTATCTTGAAACTGAAAATGAAACTGACTTGAACTCTTATCAAGTAGTATCTTGAAACTGAAAATGAAACTGACTTCAACTCTTATCAAGTAGTATCTTGAAACTGAAAATGAAACTGACTTCAACTCTTATCAAGTAATATCTTGAAACTGAAAATGAAACTGACTTGAACTCTTATCAAGTAGTATCTTGAAACTGAGAATGAAACTGACTTGAACTCTTATCAAGTAGTATCGTGAAACTGAAAATGAAACTGACTTGAACTTGAAAACTGTAACTTGAACTCTATCAAGTATCTTGAAACTGTAACTTGAACTCTATCAAGTATCTTGAAAC
>JAJOZX010008622.1:105000-115000 GCA_023014485.1 Bathynomus jamesi
GTTCTGTATTGGGCCCCTTGCTTTTTCTTATATATTAACGATTTAGATGTCGGCCTAGTCAGTACAGTTTCAAAGTTTGCGGATGACACGAAGCTGGGTGGTAGGGCGATTAATGACGAAGATAGAGGTAAAATTCAGGAAGATCTGAATAAAATCGTTGATTGGTCAGTCACATGGCAAATGAGATTTAACGTGATAAGTGCAAAATTTTGCATATAGGTTCGCGTAACGGTAATTTTGCGTATAGTATGTCAGGGAAAGATTTAACAAGCGTAGAGCAGGAAAAAGATTTAGGAGTTATAGTCACTGTGATTTAAAAGTAGCGAAACAAAGTACAGCAGCGGTCAATAAGGCGAACAAAGTGTTAGGTTTTATAGCTCGAAATTTTGAGTACAAATCGCGCGATATTATAGTTCCCTTTATAAATCATTAGTTAGACCCCATTTGGAGTACGCGGTCCAATTTTGGAATCCGCATATGCGCAAAGATATAGACAAAATCGAAAGAGTTCAAAGACGAGCAACTAAGATGATTCCGTCGCTTAGGTCAAAGTCGTACGAGGATAGGCTTAAGGAGTTAAAATTGACAACACTCGAGACTAGGAGGTTAAGGGTGATCTAATCCAGGTTTTCAAAATTATGAATGGTTCGATAACGTAGATAGAGATAGCTTTTTCGAAATATCTCAATATAATAGGACTAGAAATAACGGGTGTAAGTTGACAAGTAGAAGGTTCGAGACAGCAGTTGCGAAAAACTTTTTACGCATAGAATAGTAAATAGCTGGAATAGTTTGCCGGTAGAAGTAATTAGTAGCACGTCTATAAACATGTTTAAAAATCGATTAGACGCATATGTTGATAGAAAGGGTATAGTTTAAGGTAGTAAAATTAAGGCTTTCTGGGGATAGATCCCACAGCTCAACACAAGTGTTGTGGGATATAGGGAGGCAGCGTCTTGGGTTAGGGGATACTCTCTGTCCTTACACACCCCATTTAAAGAGATTCCTCTGCCGAGCGGTGCCCCCCATAGTACTGTGAGGTATTGAAAAACTCATGATCTTCACTTGCCCCACAAACACCTTTAAATGGGACCCAAAATGGGTGCACACACATTTCTACATTACTGTACAGTCTTTACAGCCACACCTACACTTTTCCGTAAGTGTATATATTGTAATGTATATGATTGTAAATTTTGACTTGGTCCGCAATCGATATGGACCGTGACTTGATGGATACCGTAATGAAATTGACTGGATTCTTTGGATCTGATATATTTGCATGTCGTTATAAATAGATATAGAGTGTAACATATTTGTGGATAGTAGTCTATTATGACTTGATCCTCTGGATCCAGAGATTCTATCTTTAGTTTTAAATCGATAATTAATTAGTTTTAAATTGATAATTATTTAGTTTCGTAAAAATTGGTCGTTGCCAATTTACCGGCAGTTTTTACATAAATTTCTTATGTTCTTGTGGTTCGGAACCCACGTAAAATTGTAGGTCCCCTCCGCCACCACGGAGGACATACACAATACACGATTACGAACACGTTAAGGTAGACCAGCCATGAGTGATCCAGGGTCTTTGTTGATCTGAAACATTATAACTAAAGACCGGAAGTTCAGGCACTAAAAAACAGTGAAATAGGCAGGCAAAAAGGCAGAATAAAACATGGAAATAGGCAAAAAAAGGCATTTATTTTTAAATCGAAATTCATTAAATAACATGAGCTAAAACTATAGGTAAGACATCTCCATACATTAATAAATAATGCTAAATATATCTATGAAGTATAGCTTTATTCATTTGATTGGTTACACATTACACAAGCATTTTTTTCCAAATTTTCAAACGTTAGATTATGTCTACGATCAGTTAGCAAGTGTTTAAGAAGGGAAAATGATCTTTCAACAACAACTGATGTGATTGGTGCATACTTAAACATGCTATAATTTCTGAGTTTAGATTTGAAACGTCTACATCCCATCCCTTCAAGGACTTTTGCAATGTTCTTGATTTGAGCTAGGTCAGCATTACCTGAAATTACTTTTTCACACTTCTTCTGGACAATTTTACCTGTGGCACCGAAACTTGATTAATTTCCTCAACTACGTTTATAAAAATGCCCAATGCATTTACCAAGGTTTGGTTTCTTTCTTCCAGTGAAGTTATTGCAAGTGGTAAATTTGAAAAGTTGGCATTAATGAATGCAAGATCATTTTGCAATGACTTCTGCATGAGAGATTTCATAATCTTGATAGAAGATGCATCCTCTTCATCAAAACTTTCTACAATGCTCTGTACTGTGTTGTAATTTTACAATAGTAAAGTGCGGCATTTATCCAAGTTCCCCATCTTGTCAGTACTGGCTGAGTGGCAGTGCTAATCCCGGTGCCTTTTCCTTGAAAACCTGGACTCGTGAAGGAGCTTTGAGAAATACCTTCTTTCCATTTGAAATCATCTTTTCAACATCAGAGAATAATCTTCGTACCTTTTCAGAAACTCGTGGAGTGCATGAGCTAAGCACGTGAGATGTAGCATTCTGGGGAAAAGAATTTTTAAAGCCCCAGCTGCTTTTTTCATGTATGGAGCTGCATCAGTTATGAAGAGAAGACATTATTGTGCTTTATTCCTTCAGGCCATAGTAATGCAAGTGATTTGGTAAAAGTCTGAGCAATAGTTGAGCTGTTTGTTTTATCAAGTAGCTCTGATGCTAACAAATAGATTTTTGAGGGTTGGTCACTCTTCATAGTTCAACTATTACATTGGCAACAAACCTTCCAACAGAATCGGTTGTCTCCTCTATTGATACTCAAATGTATTTGTTCTTAACTCCATCTCTAATATTTTGAATAACAATCCGATAGATGTCTTCTACATAGGTCTTTCTTAATGACGACTCGCTAGGAATGCGTTCATTTGTGTACTTCTCCAAGAATTTTCTCAGAGACGGATTTTCTAGTTTCCACAAGGGACTGCCAGCATCAACAAATGCTTTGCACAAGTCCATTGAAAATTGTGACTTACGGCTGGAGCCAGCAACGTAGTTAGTAAGTAGGCATGACTGCTCTCCTCCAAGCTTCCGTTTGTCAGCGGCACTTTTGTGTTTAGCTGTCTCTATATGTTGGATCACGAAGTATTCTTCTCTGAATTTACTGCCTTTTCACAAGCTTTACAGAGTAATATAGAGCCGTCAGTGGAGAACACACTGCTCCCAAATTGCTGAACATAATCATTTAGTTTCTTAGAAGAAGATGCTTTAACTTTAGACATTATCACACGTGCTCACTCATGCAAACAAACAGTGACTGAAAACAAATATGCAGTGCTGCCATATGTACGACATCTGGAGAAGTGGAGTTGCCAATTAATCATAGAAGTTGCTAAATGTGATAATTTGGTAAAAAAAAAACGAAACTCTTCATTCAAAACAAGTGGAATAGGCAAATTAGGCTCTTCATATCGAAAAAAAGCATTTTCACCAAAAAATGAGTAAAATAGGCAAAAAAGGCATTTATGGTATTTTGCCTGAACTTCCGGTCTCTAATTATAACATTATAACATTATAACATTATATATTATACACATTTATATATATATATATACACATACTTATATATATATATATATATATATATATATATATATATATATATATATACACATATATATATATATATATATATATATATATATATTATATACACACGCATATTTATATATATATATATATATATATATATATATACATACACATATTTATACATATATATACACACATATATTTATATATACGTATATATATATATATACACATATTTATATATATATATTACACATATTATATATATATATACACACATATTTATATATATATACCACATATTTATATATATATATATACTCATATTTATATATATATATATATATATATATATATATATATATATATCTACACATATTTATATATATATATACACATTTATATATATATATGCACACATATTTATATATACACACATATTTATATACATATACACACATATTTACATTTATATATATACACATATTTATATACATATACACACATATTTATATATATATATATATACACACACATATTTATATATATATATATATATATAACACATATTTATATATACATATACACACACATATATATATATATACACACACATTTACATATATATATATATACACATATTTATATATATATATACACACACATTTATATTTATATATATATTCACATATTTATATATATATATATATATATATATATATATATATATATATATATATATATATATATATGTATATATATTTTTATTTAAATATGTATATATATATATATATATATATATATGTATATATATATAAATATGTATATATATTAGATATATATATATATATATATATATATAATATATATATAATAAACAGGAACACCAGAGAAAATACAAACATCCTTCAAGGTTTAATAGTACCAACGTTTTTTTTTTTAAGTTTATTTTAAATTGTTATTAAGCAATTTGTATTTTGTATGTATTTGGAATTTTATTGTTTTAGCCCTGAAGATGGAATTAGTGCATTCCGAAACGTTGGTACTATTAAACCTTGAAGATGTTTGTATTTTCTCTGGTGTTCCTGTTTATTATTAAACTGCGTTTTCCGCGCCACCAATCAATAGCCGATATATATATATATATATATATATATATGGAGCACCGACAATTCAGCGCAGGACAATTCAGCGCCGACAATTCAGCGCCGACAATTCAGCGCAAAGGCAATTCAGCGCAAGTCAGTACAGTTAAAAGTTTAGTTAAAAATAATAAAATAAATCGCAATAAATAAAAAGAGAAAAATTTGTATAGTTATATATATGCTAAATTGGGTCTGTATCGAAGGAGTGACATTTCAAAGGAGTGACATAACAAAGGAGTGACATAAATACCGTAACGAAGGAGTGACATAACGAAGGAGTGACAAATCGGAAATAAAATTCAAAGCAGTATAATTATTAAAATTTTATTTAAAAAAACAAAATTTGTTAGAATTGTTAAAATTAAGATTTTTTCAAAAACTAGGAACCTAACCTAACCTAACCTAACGGTTGCAAGCCTCTCTTCCCTCTAGATTTGTTCTTTCTTCTTCTTTGTTGTTATTTTCGCGCTGAATTGTCTTGCGCTGAATTGCCTTTGCGCTGAATTGTCTTTGCGCTGAATTGTCTTTGCGCTGAATTGTCTTTGCGATGAATTGTCTTTGCGAGGAAATGTCGGCGCTGAATTGTCGGGTCACGATATATATATATATATATATATATATTAATATATATATATATATATATATATATATATATATATATATGCCAGTCGCTGTGAAGGGAAATTTGCCGCTTACGCGTTTACAATGGCTAATAATAATGAACAGTTAGTTTGCAGGTGGTGCTCAAACTTAAGTGCTGAGGAACGAGTTAGAACGTGAGAAGGAGGCCAGAGTAAGCCTTGAAGAAAGGGTGATGCTCCTGACGGCAAAATTAGAATCCCTTGAGACTCCAGTTGCGACCCCTCCTGCCTCAGTTTCTATTAATAATATAAATAGTATTAATAGCCCTCTCTCTTCTCCTAGTTCCCAACCCTTCGTTCGAGTGCGTAATGGAGCCCCATTGAGAAAACCTAAGACATGTCTACCAGTAATAACAAACAATAAGTTTTCTGTTTTAGGTTTTGAAGATGATGATGAACCGGAAATACGACTCGTTGGCGATTCCATTGTTCGAGGACAGCTCGAGGAATTCTGTGGGAGAAACCCTCGTCGTAGGCGCCGTTACTGCTACCCTGGTGCAAGGGTGGAGGATATAACTAATAGTGTTGACCAATTTACAGATGGTACCTCCGAGGACACAACGTATGTTATTCATGTCGGTACTACTAACGTTTTAAATTCTAGATCGGAAGAACTGCTGGCTAGGTACAGGGACTTACTAGAGCGATTAAAGGAAAAAACTAATAAGATTGTTTTAACAGGTATACTTCCTCGAATTATCCATCGTAACGATTTCTACAGCAAGGCGACCTATATTAACAATAACCTAAAGTCTCTTTGCCAACAGGAAGGAGTGCATTTTGAGAATTTTTGGAACAGTTTCTGCGGCAGGAGGGACTTGTTCCTCGGAGATGGACTTCATCTTAATGACGTAGGAGCTGCGCGTTTAGGAAGACTATTTCATAATACTGTCTCTTCTTTTCAGGCTGCCGTAACTCGAACGGTCCCAGCGTAAATTCCATAAATTTCCACTGCGCTCGCGAAGTGTCGCAATTACAAACAATTTGAAGGTTCTATCCTTAAATGCTCGTAGCCTACGAAATAAAATAAACGAATTTTTTTCTTTAATTGCTTGTAAAGACTATGATATAATTGCGATAAATGAATCGTGGCTTAGCACTGAAACTCGTGACTTTGTAGGGGAGTATCAAATTAAAGGTTATAGACTTTTTGTTAAAAACAGAATAGGTAGGCGAGGAGGCGGTGTTATGTTGTATATCAAAGTATATATCAAGATAATATAGCGAACGTTATAGAAGTAAAGCACACAATTCCAGAACCGATAGATTCGACTATAGCAGAACTTAAATTGAACGATTTCAAACTTGTTGTTGCGGTTATATATAGGCCCCCTAATCAAACAGCTGATACGGACGAAGCGTTATATCGTGAACTAAAGCGAATAATCGGTAGTGAGCAGGCTTTAGTTATGGGTGACTTTAATTGCGCTAACGTAAATTACGATACAATGCAGGGAGACGCGGAAGGTAATCGTTTAGTTAATTTTCTCGAGGATAGCTTTCTTATTCAAAAGGTTGGGGAACCTACGAGGTTGGACAGTATTTTAGATTTAGTAATAACTACGGATGATAGGCTAATTACTGATCTTCAAATAATAGAACCGTTGGGCAATAGCGATCACAATATGGTAGAGTTTGTCCTCTCAGTAAGTCACTCGAAACCAGCTAACTCGACTAAAATTCCTAACTTCCAGCACGCAGACTTTAGTAAATTTCGAAATAAATTGTCACACGTCAATTGGGAAAACGTGATGGGGAACTCCAACGCAAAACTAATGTGGGAATCGTTCGAAACAGTATTTAGGACTATAAATGAGGAATGTGTACCGTACAAAATTAAGCGTGCGAAAGTAAACAACAAGCCCTTGTGGTTTACTTCTAGAGTAGGAGACATTATAAAGAGTAGAGATAGGGCTTATAGGCTACATAAGTGCGATAAAGACAATTTGTGGTTACGAAACAACTACATATCTCTAAGGCGTGAAGCGAAAAGTGTAATAAAAAAGTCCAAGCGCGAATTTGAAATCTCCATAGCTCGTGACGGTAAAGAAAACCCCAAGCGATTCTTTCAATACGTCAATAATAGAAATCCAGTAAAAAGTCTTGGGGCCTTTGAAAAATCTAAACGGAGATCTAGTTTCTGAAAACAAGGAAATGGCTACCTTGCTAAACGAATTTTTTACGTCAGTTTTTACTATAGAAGATGTAACGAATATCCCTACGGTCATAGACATAATACCTTTTGATAATGGTAATATTTTGGATAATATGTGTTAGTGAAGGGGAGTAATGCGCTATATTGATAAAATGAAAACGCGTAAATCACCGGGGCCGGATTCCATATATCCCATACAACTAAAAGAATTAAAAGATAGCATTGTTGTGCCGCTAACAAAGATTTTTAATGCGTCTATTTCTGAGGGGTGCGTACCAGATAATTTCAAGTTAGCAAACGTAACACCTATCTTTAAGAAAGGCGATAAAGGTGCGGCGGGAAATTATAGGCCAATCAGTTTAACGTCTGTTGTAGGTAAGCTACTGGAATCAATAATTAGGGATCGTATAGTCGAACACTTAGAATTCCATAAGCTAGTTAGAAATACGCAGCACGGATTTAGGCGAAACAAATCTTGCTTAACTAATCTTTTAGAATTTTTCCAAAGCGTGGTTGACGTTTACGATAGACATCGGGCGGTTGATGTAGTGTATTTAGATTTTCAAAAAGCGTTTGACACCGTGCCGCACAAAAGACTCATTGAAAAAACTAAGGCTCATGGAATCAGGGGTGTAGTAATAAATTGGCTAGAAGAGTGGTTGCGAGGCAGGAAACAGAGGGTGGTCGTTGATGGAGCGGAGTCGTGTTGGGCTAATGTAGCGAGTGGCGTTCCTCAGGGTTCTGTATTGGGCCCCTTGCTTTTTCTTATATATATTAACGATTTAGATGTCGGCCTAGTCAGTACAGTTTCAAAGTTTGCGGATGACACGAAGCTGGGTGGTAGGGCGATTAATGACGAAGATAGAGGTAAAATTCAGGAAGATCTGAATAAAATCGTTGATTGGTCAGTCACATGGCAAATGAGATTTAACGTTGATAAGTGCAAAATTTTGCATATAGGTTCGCGTAACGGTAATTTTGCGTATAGTATGTCAGGGAAAGATTTAACAAGCGTAGAGCAGGAAAAAGATTTAGGAGTTATAGTCACTGGTGATTTAAAAGTAGCGAAACAAAGTACAGCAGCGGTCAATAAGGCGAACAAAGTGTTAGGTTTTATAGCTCGAAATTTTGAGTACAAATCGCGCGATATTATAGTTCCACTTTATAAATCATTAGTTAGACCCCATTTGGAGTACGCGGTCCAATTTTGGAATCCGCATATGCGCAAAGATATAGACAAAATCGAAAGAGTTCAAAGACGAGCAACTAAGATGATTCCGTCGCTTAGGTCAAAGTCGTACGAGGATAGGCTTAAGGAGTTAAAATTGACAACACTCGAGACTAGGAGGTTAAGGGGTGATCTAATCCAGGTTTTCAAAATTATGAATGGGTTCGATAACGTAGATAGAGATAGCTTTTTCGAAATATCTCAATATAATAGGACTAGAAATAACGGGTGTAAGTTGACAAGTAGAAGGTTCGAGACAGCAGTTGCGAAAAACTTTTTTACGCATAGAATAGTAAATAGCTGGAATAGTTTGCCGGTAGAAGTAATTAGTAGCACGTCTATAAACATGTTTAAAAATCGATTAGACGCATATGTTGATAGAAAGGGTATAGTTTAAGGTAGTAAAATTAAGGCTTTCTGGGGATAGATCCCACAGCTCAACACAAGTGTTGTGGGATATAGGGAGGCAGCGTCTTGGGTTAGGGGATACTCTCTGTCCTTACACACCCCATTTAAAGAGATTCCTCTGCCGAGCGGTGCCCCCCATAGTACTGTGAGGTATTGAAAAACTCATGATCTTCACTTGCCCCACAAACACCTTTAAATGGGAGACCCAAAATGGGTGCACACACATTTCTACATTACTGTACAGTCTTTACAGCCACACCTACACTTTTCCGTAAGTGTATATATTGTAATGTATATGATTGTAAATTTTGACTTGGTCCGCAATCGATATGGACCGTGACTTGATGGATACCGTAATGAAATTGACTGGATTCTTTGGATCTGATATATTTGCATGTCCGTTATAAATAGATATAGAGTGTAACATATTTGTGGATAGTAGTCTATTATGACTTGATCCTCTGGATCCAGAGATTCTATCTTTAGTTTTAAATCGATAATTAATTAGTTTTAAATTGATAATTATTTAGTTTCGTAAAAATTGGTCGTTGCCAATTTACCGGCAGTTTTTACATAAATTTCTTATGTTCTTGTGGTTCGGAACCCACGTAAAATTGTAGGTCCCCTCCGCCACCACGGAGGACATACACAATACACGATTACGAACACGTTAAGGTAGACCAGCCATGAGTGGATCCTAGGGTCTTTGTTGATCTGAAACATTATAACTAAAGACCGGAAGTTCAGGCACTAAAAAACAGTGAAATAGGCAGGCAAAAAGGCAGAATAAAACATGGAAATAGGCAAAAAAAAGGCATTTATTTTTAAATCGA
>JAJOZX010008622.1:120000-125000 GCA_023014485.1 Bathynomus jamesi
TGAACGATTTCAACTGGTTGTTGCGGTTATATATAGGCCCCCTAATCAAACAGCTGATACGACGAAGCGTTATATCGTGAACTAAGCGAATAATCGGTAGTGAACAGGCTTTAGTTATGGGTGACTTTAATTGCGCTAACGTAAATTACGATACAATGCAGGGAGACGCGGAAGGTAATCGTTTAGTTAATTTTCTCGAGGATAGCTTTCTTATTCAAAAGGTTGGGGAACCTACGAGGTTGGACAGTATTTGAGATTTAGTAATAACTACGGATGATAGGCTAATTACTGATCTTCAAATAATAGAACCGTTGGGCAATAGCGATCACAATATGGTAGAGTTTGTCCTCTCAGTAAGTCACTCGAAATCAACTAACTCGACGAAAATTCCTAACTTCCAGCACGCAGACTTTAGTAAATTTCGAAATAAATTGTCACACGACAATTGGGAAAACGTGATGGGGAACTCCAACGCAAAACTAATGTGGGAATCGTTCGAAACAGTATTTAGGACTATAAATGAGGAATGTGTACCGTACAAAATTAAGCGTGCGAAAGTAAACAACAAGCCCTTGTGGTTTACTTCTAGAGTAGGAGACATTATAAAGAGTAGAGATAGGGCTTATAGGCTACATAAGTGCGATAAAGACAATTTGCGGTTACGAAACAACTACATAGCTCTAAGGCGTGAAGCGAAAAGTGTAATAAAAAAGTCCAAGCGCGAATTTGAAATCTCCATAGCTCGTGACGGTAAAGAAAACCCCAAGCGATTCTTTCAATACGTCAATAATAGAAATCCAGTAAAAACCGTCTTGGGGCCTTTTAAAAATCTAAACGGAGATCAAGTTTCTGAAAACAAGGAAATTGCTACCTTCCTAAATGAATTTTTTACGTCAGTTTTTACTATAGAAGATGTAACGAATATCCCTACGGTCATAGACATAATACCTTTTGATAATGGTAATATTTTGGATAATATTGTCGTTAGTGAAGGGGAAGTAATGCGCTATATTGATAAAATGAAAACGCGTAAATCACCTGGTCCGGATTCCATACATCCCATACAACTAAAAGAATTAAAAGATAGCATTGTTGTGCCGCTAACAAAGATTTTTAATGCGTCTATTTCTGAGGGGTGCGTACCAGATAATTTCAAGTTAGCAAACGTAGCACCTATCTTTTAGAAAGGCGATAAAGGTGCGGCGGGAAATTATAGGCCAATCAGTTTAACGTCTGTTGTAGGTAAGCTACTGGAATCAATAATTAGGGATCGTATAGTCGAACACTTAGAATTCCATAAGCTAGTTAGAAATACGCAGCACGGGTTTAGGCGAAACAAATCTTGCTTGACTAATCTTTTAGAATTTTTACAAAGCGTGGTTGACGTTTACGATAGAGATCGGGCGGTTCATGTAGTGTATTTAGATTTTCAAAAAGCGTTTGACACCGTGCCGCACAAAAGACTGATTGAAAAAACTAAGGCTCATGGAATCAGGGGTGTAGTAATAAATTGGCTAGAAGAGTGGTTGCGAGGCAGGAAACAGAGGGTGGTCGTTGATGGAGCGGAGTCGTGTTGGGCTAATGTAGCGAGTGGCGTTCCTCAGGGTTCTGTATTGGGCCCCTTGCTTTTTCTTATATATATTAACGATTTAGATGTCGGCCTAGACAGTACAGTATCAAAGTTTGCGGATGACACGAAGCTGGGTTGTAGGGCGATTAATGACGAAGATAGAGGTAAAATCCAGGAAGATCTGAATAAAATCGTTGATTGATCAGTGACATGGCAAATGAGATTTAACGTGGATAAGTGCAAAATTTTCCATATAGGTTCGCGTAACGGTAATTTTGCGCATAGTATGTCAGGGAAAGATTTAACAAGCGTAGAGCGGGAAAAAGATTTAGGAGTTATAGTCACTAGTGATTTAAAAGTAGCGAAACAAAGTACAGCAGCGGTCAATAAGACGAACAAAGTGTTAGGTTTTATATCTCGAAATTTTGAGTACAAATCGCGCGATATTATAGTTCCGCTTTATAAATCATTAGTTAGACCCCATTTTGAGTACGCGGTCCAATTTTGGAATCCGCATATGCGCAAAGATAGACAAAATCGAAAGAGTTCAAAGACGAGCAACTAAGATGTTTCCGTCGCTTAGGTCAAAGTCGTACGAGGATAGGCTTAAGGAGTTAAAATTGACAACACTCGAGACTAGGAGGTTAAGGAGTGATCTAATCCAGGTTTTCAAAATTATGAATGGTTTCGATAACGTAGATAGAGATAGCTTTTTCGAAATATCTCAATATAATAGGACTAGAAATAACGGGTGTAAGTTGACAAGTAGAAGGTTCGAGACAGCAGTTGCGAAAAACTTTTTTACGCATAGAATAGTAAATAGCTGGATTAGTTTGCCGGTAGAAGTAATTAGTAGCACGTCTATAAACATGTTTAAAAATCGAATAGACGCATATGTTGATAGAAAGGGTATAGTTTAAGGTAGTAAAATTAAGGCTTTCTGGGGATAGATCCCACAGCTCAACACAAGTGTTGTGGGATATAGGGAGGCAGCGTCTTGGGTTAGGGGATACTCCTTGTCCTTACACACCCCATTTAAAGAGATTCCTCTGCCGAGCGGTGCCCCCTGTAGTACTGTGAGGTATTGAAAAACTCATGATCTTCACTTGCCCCAGAAACACCTTTAAATGGGACCCAAAATGGGTGCACACACATTTCTACATTACTGTACAGTCTTTACAGTCACACCTACACTTTTTCCCGTAAGTGTATATATTGTAATGTATATGATTGTAAATTTTGACTTGGTCCGCAATCGATATGGACCGTGACTTGATGGATACCGTAATGAAATTGACTGGATTCTTTGTATCTGATATATTTGCATGTCCGTTATAAATAGATAGAGAGTGTAACATATTTGTGGATAGTAATCTATTATGACTTGATCCTCTGGATCCAGAGATTCTATCTTTAGTTTTAAATCGATAATTAATTAGTTTTAAATTGATAATTATTTAGTTTCGTAAAAATTGGTCGTTGCCAATTTACCGGCAGTTTTTACATAAATTTCTTATGTTCTTGTGGTTCGGAACCCACGTAAAATTGTAGGTCCCCTCCGCCACCACGGAGGACATACACAATACACGATTACGAACACGTTAAGGTAGACCAGCCATGAGTGGATCCTAGGGTCTTTGTTGATCTGAAACATTATAACTAAAGACCGGAAGTTCAGGCACTAAAAAACAGTGAAATAGGCAGGCAAAAAGGCAGAATAAAACATGGAAATAGGCAAAAAAAGGCATTTATTTTTAAATCGAATTCATTAAATAACATGAGCTAAAACTATAGGTAAGACATCTCCATACATTAATAAAATAATGCTAAATATATCTATGAAGTATAGCTTTATTCATTTGATTGGTTACACATTACAACAAGCATTTTTTCCAAATTTTCAAACGTTAGATTATGTCTACGATCAGTTAGCAAGTGTTTAAGAAGGGAAAATGATCTTTCAACAACAACTGATGTGATTGGTGCATACTTAAAACATGCTATAATTTCTGAGTTTAGATTTGAAACGTCTACATCACCATCTCCTTCAAGGACTTTTGCAATGTTCTTGATTTGAGCTAGGTCAGCATTACCTGAAATTACTTTTTCACACTTCTTCTGGACAATTTTACCTGTGGCACCGAAACTTGATTAATTTCCTCAACTACGTTTATAAAAATGCCCAATGCATTTACCAAGGTTTGGTTTCTTTCTTCCAGTGAAGTTATTGCAAGTGGTAAATTTGAAAAGTTGGCATTAATGAATGCAAGATCATTTTGCAATGACTTCTGCATGAGATTTCATAATCTTGATAGAAGATGCATCCTCTTCATCAAAACTTTCTACAATGCTCTGTACTGTGTTGTAATTTTTACAATAGTAAAGTGCGGCATTTATCCAAGTTCCCCATCTTGTCAGTACTGGCTGAGGTGGCAGTGCTAATCCCGTGCCTTTTCCTTGAAAACCTGGACTCGTGAAGGAGCTTTGAGAAATACCTTCTTTCCATTTGAAATCATCTTTTCAACATCAGAGAATAATCTTCGTACCTTTTCAGAAACTCGGTGGAGTGCATGAGCTAAGCACGTGAGATGTAGCATTCTGGGGAAAAGAATTTTTAAAGCCCCAGCTGCTTTTTTCATGTATGGAGCTGCATCAGTTATGAAGAGAAGAACATTATTGTGCTTTATTCCTTCAGGCCATAGTAATGCAAGTGATTTGGTAAAAGTCTGAGCAATAGTTGAGCTGTTTGTTTTTATCAGTAGCTCTGATGCTAACAAATAGATTTTTGAGGTTGGTCACTCTTCATAGTTCCAACTATTACATTGGCAACAAACCTTCCAACAGAATCGGTTGTCTCCTCTATTGATACTCAATGTATTTGTTCTTAACTCCATCTCTAATATTTTGAATAACAATCCGATAGATGTCTTCTACATAGGTCTTTCTTAATGACGACTCGCTAGGAATGCGTTCATTTGTGTACTTCTCCAAGAATTTTCTCAGAGACGGATTTTCTAGTTTCCACAAGGGACTGCCAGCATCAACAAATGCTTTGCACAAGTCCATTGAAAATTGTGACTTACGGCTGGAGCCAGCAACGTAGTTAGTAAGTAGGCATGACTGCTCTCCTCCAAGCTTCCGTTTGTCAGCGGCACTTTTGTGTTTAGCTGTCTCTATATGTTGGATCACGAAGTATTTCTTCTCTGAATTTACTGCCTTTTCACAAGCTTTACAGAGTAATATAGAGCCGTCAGTGGAGAACACACTGCTCCCAAATTGCTGAACATAATCATTTAGTTTCTTAGAAGAAGATGCTTTAACTTTAGACATTATCACACGTGCTCACTCATGCAAACAAACAGTGACTGAAAACAAATATGCAGTGCTGCCATATGTACGACATCTGGAGAAGTGGAGTTGCCAATTAATC
>JAJOZX010008622.1:127500-140000 GCA_023014485.1 Bathynomus jamesi
AATAAGTTTTTCTGTTTTAGGTTTTGAAGATGATGATGAACCGGAAATACGACTCGTTGGCGATTCCATTGTTCGAGGACAGCTCGAGGAATTCTGTGGGAGACCCTCGTCGTAGGCGCCGTTACTGCTACCCTGGTGCAAGGGTGGAGGATATAACTAATAGTGTTGACCAATTTACAGATGCTACCTCCGAGGACACAACGTATGTTATTCATGTCGGTACTAATAACGTTTTAAATTCTAGATCGGAAGAACTGCTGGCTAGGTACAGGGACTTACAAGAACGATTAAAGGAAAAAACTAATAAGATTGTTTTAACAGGTATACTTCCTCGAATTATCCATCGTAACGATTTCTACAGCAAGGCGACCTATATTAACAATAACCTAAAGTCTCTTTGCAAACAGGAAGGAGTGCATTTTGAGAATTTTTGGAACAGTTTCTGCGGCAGGAGGGGACTTGTTCCTCGGAGATGGACTTCATCTTAATGACGTAGGAGCTGCGCGTTTAGGAAGACTATTTCATAATACTGTCCCTTCTTTTCAGGCTGCCGTAACTCGAACGGTCCCAGCGTAAATTCCATAAATTTCCACTGCGCTCGCGAAGTTGTCGCAATTACAAACAATTTGAAGGTTCTATCCTTAAATGCTCGTAGCCTACGAAATAAAATAAACGAATTTTTTTCTTTAATTGCTTGTAAAGACTATGATATAATTGCGATAAATGAATCGTGGCTTAGCACTGAAACTCGTGACTTTGTAGGGGAGTATCAAATTAAAGGTTATAGACTTTTTGTTAAAAACAGAATAGGTAGGCGAGGAGGCGGTGTTATGTTGTATATCAAAGAGGAGGCGGTGTTATGTTGTATATCAAAGATAATATAGCGAACGTTATAGAAGTAAAGCACACAATTCCAGAACCGATAGATTCGAATATAGCAGAACTTAAATTGAACGATTTCAAACTGGTTGTTGCGGTTATATATAGGCCCCCTAATCAAACAGCTGATACGGACGAAGCGTTATATCGTGAACTAAAGCGAATAATCGGTAGTGAACAGGCTTTAGTTATGGGTGACTTTAATTGCGCTAACGTAAATTACGATACAATGCAGGGAGACGCGGAAGGTAATCGTTTAGTTAATTTTCTCGAGGATAGCTTTCTTATTCAAAAGGTTGGGGAACCTACGAGGTTGGACAGTATTTGAGATTTAGTAATAACTACGGATGATAGGCTAATTACTGATCTTCAAATAATAGAACCGTTGGGCAATAGCGATCACAATATGGTAGAGTTTGTCCTCTCAGTAAGTCACTCGAAACAAGCTAACTCGACGAAAATTCCTAACTTCCAGCACGTAGACTTTAGTAAATTTCGAAATAAATTGTCACACGTCAATTGGGAAAACGTGATGGGAACTCCAACGCAAAACTAATGTGGGAATCGTTCGAAACAGTATTTAGGACTATAATGAGGAATGTGTACCGTACAAATTAAGCGTGCGAAAGTAAACAACAAGCCCTTGTGGTTTACTTCTAGAGTAGGAGACATATAAAGAGTAGAGATATGGCTTATAGCTACATAAGTGCGATAAAGACAATTTGTGGTTACGAAACAACTACATATCTCTAAGGCGTGATGCGAAAAGTGTAATAAAAAGTCCAAGAGCGAATTTGAAATCTCCATAGCTCGTGACGGTAAAGAAAACCCCAGCGATTCTTTCAATACGTCAATATAGAAATCCAGTAAAAACCGTCTTGGGGCCTTTTAAAATCTAAACGGAGATCAAGTTTCTGAAAACAAGGAAATGGCTACCTTGCTAAACGAATTTTTTACGTCAGTTTTTACTATAGAAGATATAACGAATATCCCTACGGTCACGGACATAATACCGTTTGATAATGGTAATATTTTGGATAATAGTGGTTAGTGAAGGGGAGGTAACGCGCTATATTGATAAAATGAAAACGCGTAAATCACCGGGGCCGGGATTCCATATATCCCATACAACTAAAAGAATTAAAGATAAATTGTTGTGCCGCTAACAAGATTTTTAATGCGTCTATTTCTGAGGGTGCGTACCAGATAATTTCAAGTTAGCAAACGTAACACCTATCTTTAAGAAAGGCAATAAAGGTGCGGCGGGAAATTATAGACCAATCAGTTTAACGTCTGTGTAGGTAAGCTACTGGAATCTATTAATTAGGGATCGTATAGTCGAACACTTAGAATTCCATAAGCTAGTTAGAAATACGCAGCACGGATTTAGGTGAAAAAAATCTTGCTTAACTAATCTTTTAGAATTTTCCAAAGCGTGGTTGACTTTTACGATAGACATCGGGCGGTTGATGTAGTGTATTTAGATTTTCAAAAAGCGTTTGACACCGTGCCGCACAAAAGACTCATTGAAAAACTAAGGCTCATGGAATCAGGTGTAGTAATAAATTGGCTAGAAGAGTGGTTGCGAGGCAGAAACAGAGGTGGTCGTTGATGGAGCGGAGTCGTGTTGGGCTAATGTAGCGAGTGGCGTTCCTCAGGGTTCTGAATCGGGCCCCTTGCTTTTTCTTATATATATTAACGATTTAGATGTCGGCCTAGTCAGTACAGTTTCAAAGTTTGCGGATGACACGAAGCTGGGTGGTAGGGCGATTAATGACGAAGATAGAGGTAAAATTCAGGAAGATCTGAATAAAATCGTTGATTGGTCAGTCACATGGCAAATGAGATTTAACGTTGATAAGTGCAAAATTTTGCAGGGAAAGATTTAACAAGTGTAGAGCAGGAAAAAGATTTAGGAGTTATAGTCACGGGTGATTTAAAAGTAGCGAAACAAAGTACAGCAGCGGTCAATAAGGCGAACAAAGTGTTAGGTTTTATAGCTCGAAATTTTGAGTACAAATCGCGCGATATTATAGTTCCACTTTATAAATCATTAGTTAGACCCCATTTTGAGTACGCGGTCCAATTTTGGAGTCCGCATATGCGCAAAGATATAGACAAAATCGAAAGAGTTCAAAGACGAGCAACTAAGATGATTCCGTCGCTTAGGTCAAAGTCGTACGAGGATAGGCTTAAGGAGTTAAAATTGACAACACTCGAGACTAGGAGGTTAAGGGGTGATCTAATCCAGGTTTTCAAATTTATGAATGGATTCGATAATGTAGATAGAGATAGCTTTTTCGAAATATCTCAATATAATAGGACTAGAAATAACGGGTGTAAGTTGAAAAGTAGAAGGTTCGAGACAGCAGTTGCGAAAAACTTTTTTACGCATAGAATAGTAAATAGCTGGAATAGTTTGCCGGTAGAAGTAATTAGTAACACGTCTATAAACATGTTTGAAAATCGATTAGACGCATATGTTGACAAAAAGGGTATAGTTTAAGGTAGTAAAATTAAGGCTTTCTGGGGATAGATCCCACAGCTCAACACAAGTGTTGTGGGATATAGGGAGGCAGCGACTTGGGTTAGGGGATACTCTCTGTCCTTACACACACCATTTAAAGAGATTCCTCTGCCGAGCGGTGTATCCCATAGAACTGTGAGGTATTGAAAAACTCATGATCTTCACTTGCCCCAGAAACACCTTTAAATGGGAGACCCAAAATGGGTGCACACACATTTCTACATTACTGTACAGTCTTTACAGCCACACCTACACTTTTTCTCGTAAGTGTATATATTGTAATGTATATGATTGTAAATTTTGACTTGGTCCGCAATCGATATGGACCGTGACTTGATGGATACCGTAATGAAATTGACTGGATTCTTTGGATCTGATATATTTGCATGTCCGTTATAAATAGATATAGAGTGTAACATATTTGTGGATAGTAGTCTATTATGACTAGATCCTCTGGATCCAGAGATTCTATCTTTAGTTTTAAATCGATAATTAATTGGTTTTAAATTGATAATTATTTAGTTTCGTAAAAATTGGTCGTTGCCAATTTACCGGCGGTTTTTACTTAAATTTCTTAAGTTCTTGTGGTTCGGAACCCACGTAAAATTGTAGGTCCCCTCCGCCACCACGGAGGACATACACAATACACGATTACGAACACAGTTAGGTAGACCAGCCATTAGTGGATCCTAGGGTCTTTATTGGTCTGAAACATTATAACATTATAACATATGTATATATATATATATATATATATATATATATATATATATATGTATATATA
Organism: Bathynomus jamesi; assembly: GCA_023014485.1. Taxonomy (NCBI): domain Eukaryota; kingdom Metazoa; phylum Arthropoda; class Malacostraca; order Isopoda; family Cirolanidae; genus Bathynomus; species Bathynomus jamesi. The sequence goes on from JAJOZX010008622.1 coordinate 131,691, forward strand.
TATATATGTATATATATATATATATGTATATATATATATATATATATATATATATATATATGTATATATATAATTATGCGGGTTGCTTCTACAGAGCTTCAATTAATATTTAGGAGAAATCCAATGACAAGGAGAAATGTAAATGCCATGAAAAGTCTTCTTTATTGCGCAACGTTTCGAGCAATACGCTCATCTTCAGGCTGTTTAATAACAATGTGAAATTAAAATCAATATTGAATGAAAAACAAACAGAAATTTCTATAACCTATTCGTAAAGACAAATTTTAAAAGACTGAGAAAAGAGGGTTAAATTCTAAGTTATACAGATTTACATATAAAAATTAAGAAGTTATTTTTAAATACATGTAGTAAATGTGAAATTAATACACTGGAAAAATTACCAATAGTACACTGGAACAATGGAGCTATCTACCTTACACTGCAGTATCCGAGGCCGACTAATTTGAGCAGAGGCAAACGGGAACGAAGGATGGCGAGGGCGATAGGGGAAGGAGGGATTATAAGGAATTGGGGAAGGAGGAGGGATCATAGCAAATTGAGAGGGACGGCGATGAGTCAACATTCAGACTAGGGGACAATGCTTTAATGAAAAGGGATTCTAAAATTCTTAGTGAGTTGGGACAAGTATTACAACCAAGAATTTTAAAATTGTCTAAAGTGACATCAATTTTGCATTTATGCTGTGTTCACGAATACTGAGGCTTCCTTAGTTTTTAAAATTTTACCTGTTCGGCCACTTATTCCCATATGCGAATAAAATCTAGCCCTGAGAGAGCGAACAGTGCTGCCGATGTAATTCCCAAGGAGACACCTGGGGCAGGTAAATAAATATACAACACCGCTACGCAACGAGTCAGGGGTTCGATCCTTCGCTGAGAAAAAGCTACCTAAAGACGTTTTATTAATAAATATGATGCGGAAATCAGTATGATAAAAAAATTTCCTTAACAATTTTGTAAATTTAAGCTTAAATTCCTTATTCAAAGGACCCATTTCAGGTACCAAGAAATATTTTATATCCTTCGGCACTGTAATACATGGAAGTTGAGGGCTATAAACATTATTTAAGAAGGATCTAATTAGTTTGTCTACATATTGAACAGGAAAACTATTATTAGTAAAGTATGATCTTAGATTATTAAATTCATCATTAAGTAAGGTAAAATTAGAGGTCAAATTATATCCTCTGAACAGGAGAGTTTTAATACAAGACATCTTATAGTCTTTTAAAATTTGTCTTTACGAATAGGTTATAGAAATTTCTGTTTGTTTTTCATTCAATATTGATTTTAATTTCACATTGTTATTAAACAGCCTGAAGATGAGCGTATTGCTCGAAACGTTGCGCAATAAAGAAGACTTTTCATGGCATTTACATTTCTCCTTGTCATTGGATTTCTCCTAAATATTAAATTGAAGCTCTGTAGAAGCAACCCGCATAATTATATATATTCAAGGTATGGACAAGATGGCCTCAGGGCTTATCGCCATGTTTGGAAGACTTCACGAAAGTTTCTCAAGTCAAAACTGGACTGTTATTTTCTTGAAATGTGTCGGACTTGCAGGATTTTCCCGAAATTTGTTTACTTCAAACTCTACCGTGATAATCTATATGACTCTGAATTTTATCAATCGTCCCTGGAATATTTATTAAATAATGAAATTAATTATAAAATCAAAATATCAGATTCGCATAACAAGTCTCTTGGGCATTATATAACTACTCTTAAAAATACCTTGTCGTTGTTGGACTATTTATTAATAATTTCTCTTGTACAACGTGAACTAGAAAAATTTCACTCTACCATCTTGGAAACACATGAACGTAAGTTAAAGGCTTTGGGAATGAATTCACCAAATTTTTTCAATTCAGAGAAGGTAATTTCGAATCTTTCTAGTTACACACTCTCCCCTCGGGAAAAGTTTTTACTGTCACTTGGTTTGCAATTTAAGCTTCCGTTGTTTCAAATATATAAGCCTTCGTTTTTTCTTTACTTTGAAAAATTTTTCAATGGCTTGAAAAATGTTCCCCATGTGGGGGATTTCAATAATTCAAATGTCAGTTCTCAAATTTAACTCAAGAATTTTTTCTTAAACTTAGAAATCTTAAATTTCAATCTTTCATATTTAGGAAGAGTGATTTGCAGTGTATTAAGAATTTGGCAAAGAACCAGGAGATTGTTGTGACTAGACCAGACAAGGGTAACGGAGTGGTTATTTTGAATAAATCGGACTACATAAACAAAACTAATGAAATCCTAAGTGATCTTACTAAATTCAAACAAATTCTAGAACCTGTAAATAAAGTCATTGTAAGGTTAGAAGACCAGGTTAATAGATTTCTGTCACGACTAAAGTCCTTAAAGATAATAAAAAATGATACTTACTCTCAGTTGTTCGCATCTGGTGCTAATCTTGCTCAATTATACTGTCTGCCTAAAATCCATAAAGCTGGAACACCTCTCCGTCCTATTTTAGCTTCGTATAACTTACCCACCTTTCAATTGGCAAAATTTGTTGTTCGTCTCCTGTCCCCCTTTGCGAAAAATGTTTACACTATAAATAACTCGTTTGAATTCCAAAAAGAACTCCTGGGTAAAAACTTCGATTCAAAAAAGTTTTTTGTCAGTTTTGATGTAAAGTCACTTTTCACAAATGTACCTGTATCTGAAACTATTGCCATTATTTTAGATAGGGTTTTTAGCTCAGTTGATAATTTTCATGGTTTTTCATTGTCTCATTTGAAGGAACTTTTAGAATTGGTCTTCAAACAATGCTATTTCACTTTCAACAATAAGGTTTACCAACAAATTGATGGGGTAGGGATGGGATCACCAGTCGGACCGTTAGCAGCTGACTTTTTTATGACTCATTTAGAAAGTGTAATTTTTAGACAATCTCCCACTCATCTCAAGCCAATTTTCTATCGACGCTTCGTTGATGATTCGATAGCAGTCTTTGATAATGCGGTACAAGCGCAACAATTCTTTAACTTCCTAAATTCTTTGCACCCCAATATAACGTATACAATGGAAACTGAGCAAAATGGCTCCCTCCCCTTCTTAGATCTTTTAATTTCGAAAAACGGTGATTCTATTACTACATCAGTTTATAGGAAACCCACTTTCACTGGTTTGGGCATGAATTTTTTTAGTTTTACTGATTTCAACTATAAGATGTCTTGTATTAAAACTCTCCTGTTCAGAGGATATAATTTGACCTCTAATTTTACCTTACTTAATGATGAATTTAATAATCTAAGATCATACTTTACTAATAATAGTTTTCCTGTTCAATATGTAGACAAACTAATTAGATCCTTCTTAAATAATGTTTATAGCCCTCAACTTCCATGTATTACAGTGCCGAAGGATATAAAATATTTCTTGGTACCTGAAATGGGTCCCTTTGAATAAGGAATTTAAGCTTAAATTTACAAAATTGTTAAGGAAATTTTTTTATCATACTGATTTCCGCATCATATTTATTAATAAAACGTCTTTAGGTAGCTTTTTCTCAGCGAAGGATCGAACCCCTGACTCGTTGCGTAGCGGTGTTGTATATTTATTTACCTGCCCCAGGTGTCTCCTTGGGAATTACATCGGCAGCACTGTTCGCTCTCTCAGGGCTAGATTTTATTCGCATATGGGAATAAGTGGCCGAACAGGTAAAATTTTAAAAACTAAGGAAGCCTCGAGTATTCGTGAACACAGCATCAAATGCAAAATTGATGTCACTTTAGACAATTTTAAAATTCTTGGTTGTAATACTTGTCCCAACTCACTAAGAATTTTAGAATCCCTTTTCATTAAAGCATTGTCCCCTAGTCTGAATGTTGACTCATCGCCGTCCCTCTCAATTTGCTATGATCCCTCCTCCTTCCCCAATTCCTTATAATCCCTCCTTCCCCTATCGCCCTCGCCATCCTTCGTTTTCCCGTTCTCCTCTGCTCAAATTAGTCGCCTCGGATACTGCAGTGTAAGGTAGATAGCTCCATTGTTCCAGTGTACTATTGGTAATTTTTCCAGTGTATTAATTTCACATTTACTACATGTATTTAAAAATAACTTCTTAATTTTTATATGTAAATCTGTATAACTTAGAATTAACCCTCTTTTCTCAGTCTTTTAAAATTTGTCTTTACGAATAGGTTATAGAAATTTTCTGTTTGTTTTTCATTCAATATTGATTTTAATTTCACATTGTTATTAAACAGCCTGAAGATGAGCGTATTGCTCGAAACGTTGCGCAATAAAGAAGACTTTTCATGGCATTTACATTTCTCCTTGTCATTGGATTTCTCCTAAATATTATGTATATCTATATATATGTATATATATTATGTATTATATATATGCATATATATATATATATGTATATATATATATATATATATATATATATATATATATATATATATATGAATAGAAACGACATAAGTATTAAGGAACGTTTCTGCACACGAGGAGGAGATAACGAAATAATGAAAAATGAGGCGAACCGCCTGGGAATCGAACCCAGGGCCTTCCAATTATATATATATATATATGTGTGTATATATATATATATATATATATATATATATATATATGTATATATATATATATATATGTATATATATATATATATTGTATGTATATATATATATATATATGTGTATATATATATATTATATGTGTATATTAGGGTGACACTTATTTTCGAAAGTTTGAATTTATATCGGGACGGGCGCGTTTCTGGTTCCATTTTGTCAAAACATATCGTGTGTAAAATATTGTTGAAATAAAACAATATTTAGAACTGCCTCAATACGGTCAAAGTTTGTATATTTTCTCGAAAAGTAGAAATTTTAGATCATGATGTTCTATGCCTCTAGCAAATAAAATATCACTTCTAGTTTGTTCAAGCTACTAATCTTGACCTAAAACATATAACTGGACTTCATACTTTCAACTCTAGGTCCCCCTCAACTCGAGTATTAGCCCCTCAAGGGGGGGGGGTATCATGGGCGCCCATCTCCCTCTCATTGTTGCCTACTTTGCAGAGGTCACGGTGGACTTGCGGGCGGTTGGGAAGTCACAGCGGTGCTTCTCGACCACTTGTAAGAGGAACTGCCTTTTGGTCTTCACTCTTGGTAAGGGCCAGGTTGAAAGACTGCATCAACGCCACCCCGCGCTCCGCGAAGTCATTGACAACTTGAAGGGCCTGGACTCGGCGGGATGCGGCGATGAAGGCTGGGTCCGTCCGCCACTCCTCCGGATCCTTGAGCAGGAAGGCGGTGCTGATGTCCAGAACCTTGAAGAACTCCTTTGATGTAGTCGTTGTGAACTTGGCCAATGTATTGTTGGCGATTGAGGCGGTGGACAGGTCCACATTGATACGCCGCGGGGGATCCTCCGATCCTTCCTCTTCTTCCATCGCTTTAATCATCTCCCGCTTTGTCGCCAAGTCGATACCCTCGTCGAAGATGGCCAGGGTGACGAGGCGCTCGCTCAAGTACCATAGGTGCCTGGCGAAGACTGTCGCCGTCGCCTTGGCCACCGCTGAGTCCGGATAATAGACGAGGGCCTTGAGCAGCGCGAGGTCCGCGGCTGGGGCCGTTGCCGGGAGCGGCGCTTTGTACCAGGCCGTCACGTAGATGGACACGGCGAAGATGGTGAATCGCCGGATTCCAGCCGCTTCGCCTGACGACATCTGAAACTGTTCCCGGAACAGGAACAGTTTGATGGCATAGATGACTTTTGCCATCCAGCGCGCGCGATGGAAGGCGCCGGGACGAGCGAACCGGGCACCCCGCTTGTTCGGACCGCCCAGCACAATTACAGAGAGCTCCAGAAGTTCCCTGTAGTCATCACGTGGATGTTGACCGTCGAGGAGGCGGCTGAATTCGATCAGCAGGTCGTCGCGGGCGTCCTTCAGGTGCTGCGGCATGGTTCCATCCTCGAAGGGCTTCGCTTTGGTTTGATCGATGAAGTCCCACTGGGCGGCGAATCGTTTGAACAGGAGGATGTCAGGACGAGTAGAGGGACCGAGGCACGCCGTGAATGCCTTCTCGCACACCAGTTCGTGGATGTGGTGGCGGCAAGCCAAATGAAGCACTGTCTTCTCGAGTTTCTGCTCAATGATATAGCAAGCTCCTCCTGAGAGTCCTGTGTTTGAGGCGGTGGTGTCAAAAGAGTGGGCACAGATCCGTCCCTTGATGTCCCAATCCTCGAGGGCAGAGAGGACGGCTTCCGCCATGGCGCGGCCGGTGCCGTCGGGGAGGCTGGGCACAGCCAGAAGCTTGTCGACGTTCTCCCCAGACACCAGAACTGGAAGGCGATCTTCAGCAGGGCCTCCGTCAGCCGCTGGTACGATTTTCCCGTCCCAGTGAACGGTCAGCGGCACAGTAGGATGGAAGGCTGCCTTCATTTCCGCTGCTGCCATAGCACGGAACTTTGCTCGGTCGCGGCGGGAGGATTCGCGGTTCAAGACCAGCTCCTCAGGGTCGTGGCCCAAGCTCCTCGCAGCCGCCGACAGCAAAAAAACACCTTCTCGGTCGGTAAGTTTCGTCCGATCCATCGCTGCGGAGAGATCAGGGGTGATCATCTTTTTCGACGCGCGGAATCGCTTGGGTGGTAAAGGGGTCGTAGATGCTTCTGCATTCGACGTGGACGGGCCCGGGAGAGAGAGCTCTTCCTCTTCTTCTCGGCGACGACGCCGTGTCGGTGACCGAGTCGGGCTGCTTGCACCTGAGCTGGAGCTCGATGCCAGTTCGACGAGTTCTTCTCGGCTCTCTCTGTTCGCCCTTTCATCATCTTGCCGGCGGCTCCTTTCCGCTTCCTGTCTCCTCGCACGCTCCTCCTCAGTGTGCAGCGTCATGTCACGTGTGGAGGAGATGCGGCCGCGCCGCACCTCGGCCCTTTGTCCCGTCAGGAACTCCCTGTCCTCTTCGATTGTGATCATCGACATCGCCTGTTCGTGTGCGATGTCGAAGAGGCGGTCAAGGGATGAGAGGAACTCGGCCTCGTTCCTGATTTGGGTCACAGTGCGCCGTTTCGAGTTCTTGTTCAGAGCCCGCCACTTCTCGTACATTCGGAGAACCTTGTCCCTTGCGCGTTGGTCTTTCTGCGTAGGAATACGGGACCGCTCCCAGAATTCCTTGACTGCGGTCACTGTCTCAGCGGCTGCTTCCTTGATCGGCTTCTTGACGTCAAGGTGAAGGTGGAAAAAGTACTGAAGCGCCTGCTTTCCCGTAGGCAGCATGCTTCCTGTGATGCTGTGGTCCACGGTCCCCAGGAGATAGACTGCTGTTTTAGAGCTTGTTGCCGAAGCCATCACGTCGTTTCAGAACTCACTGAAAAGAGAATGAAACACTGTTAGTGTTGGCAAAACTCGTCCCAACCCATTTTCTACTTAGAATAACATGTTCTTTCGCCTGTATCAATATTTGGATAAACTCGTGTTACACCCTGTATAATACCTCATTTTAGTCTTCTGTACACCAGTGCGGAAGACTAAACCAACGACTCTGACCGTCCGTCTGTCTGTCTGTTATCATTTTTTCAACTCAGAAACTACAGCAGCTATCGAAACGAAAACTGACATGATAACAGAACGCCATGAGTACTTTTCGACAAAAAGTATAAATTTTGACCTCGTTGAGGCAGTTCTAATTATTATTTTATTTCAAAAATATTTTACACACAATGTTTTTGGACGGAATGACACCAGAAATGCGCCCGTCCTGATAGAAATTCCCAAAAAATGAAAACACCCCAAATAAGTGGCACCCTAGTGTATATATATATATGTATATATATATATATATACGTATATATATATATGTATATATATATATATATATATATATATATGTATATATATATATATGTATATATATATATATGTATATATATATATATATGTATATATATATATATATGGTATATTATATATATTATATATATATATATATATATATATATATATATTATATATATATATACATATATATATATATATATATATATATATATATCTATATATATTATGTGTGTGTATATATATATGTATATATATATATCTTATATATATATATATATATATATTTATGTGTATATATATATGTGGTGCTTTCATGGTAGACCCAGATTAGGACCAGTATACATAAATATGTGTAGAAGTCGGGGTCAGTATAAGGCGGCCGTAAGGCGATGTAAACAGGAAGAAGAGTCTATTCGAGCATCAAAAGCCTGTGAAGCTCGCATAAATAACGATAATAACAAATTTTGGGAATTTGTTAAGAAT
>JAJOZX010008622.1:152500-204881 GCA_023014485.1 Bathynomus jamesi
GTACATGACTGAGTACGTATTAGTTTTGGTTCATTACAATTATGATTACAATTATGGATTACAACTACCAATTAATTCATATTCACTTTTTAATTACAATTCCATTAAAGTACATTCTTACATGATAAATTAAATCATTACATTTAATTACAATTTTAGCAAATTGTTAATTGACATATCTACTACTGAAATAATCTAAATAGGTGATACCATTGATATAATGAAGGGGAGTTAACCGTTGTTCTATAATTTAAAGGGGATTAACAACAATGTTATTAATATTTATAGTTAACATAATTACGCCAAATTATGTTAAATAATATTAGAACCTGGTTGGTTATCAGAGTTTGAAAGTCTAATTAGCCAGCGATGAGGAAAGCGAGGAAAATACGATATTTATGATAACGTAATACATAAGTAATACGGAATTTGAATGACAGTTAGGTAGAAATAGTAAGTACAAGTAATGAGAACGGGGATAACTATGTGACGTAAGCTGATAACGAACTAGTGGCCAGGCAGAGAAACAATACAGTATATTATAATAACATAACACATGATAATGTTATAAATTCGAATCAAAGCGAAAGGAGACCTTTTTTATCTTAGAAGCGTTCAAATTATGCTGTGATGATTGGAATTTCTGATAATAACTTACTAAGCATTGTCTAGAGTTCACCTCGGGAGGTCAAATAATTAAAAATAAAAATGAAAAAAATAATACGAGAACGTTTTCGAACGAAGGCAAAAGTTTTGCGTTTCATAGATTGACACGAGTAAAAATACTGATAAGTTGATAGGGCATAAGTAGACAATAGGTAGATGAATGAATAAGTAATAAAACTAATAAAGGATAGCGGTCAAGCTAAAATATGGACGTATGGGGGCGGGGATATGGTCGAATAATAGTTATATTTATACTACATAACATAAATAATGACTTCTATAGGGTGTACAGTTTTTATTATGATGATATATAAATTTTCATACATTGAATACTAGAGATATGATGAAGGGAAATTAATGACGGGAAAATGTGACGTCATAGTTATTGAATTTGTACGTAGAGTACGAATCATTGTTAGGAAGATTTACAAGAACGAATTAGAGACACAGAGTGGGAACGTAAAGGGAATAAAGTTATTTTGTGACGTCATAGTGTATAAGTCATTATTAGAAAAGATGAATTAGAGGCAAAGTGTGGGTAGTAATGACTAAGAAGTACAGCTTCGGGTTCCAATCCTGTTACATGCAATGTGTATGCATAATCTAGGGTCGAGAGTGAGATGCAAGACAATTCATAATTAATTATAATAACTTTTATAACAATGGAAAATGGATGATGGATACGACTAACCAAGAAAGGGTAGATCGTAGGGTTGTGACTGAACAAAAATAGGAAGCTACAAGTAAAATATTATCCAAACTCGCGTTAAGCGATTTTGGTTCTTATGTAAAAATGGACATTCGAACATAAAACTATTGTTCATTGTTCGCTTTTTACATTACTCTGCCCTTTTAAAATGATATTTATACAATAATTTAATAGGGTACCATTAATACAATACAAATGAGAAAATAACATTCTAACTAATTCAAGTTAGGTGACGAATTTTTCTTTACATTACAAGTTTTATACAGAACGAGTTATTATATAATATAAAGGAATTCAAAGATTAATACTTTAGTTTAGACACCCAATTAAGTTAGACAAACAATGATATGGTTAAAAAAATTTTTTTACAAAATTTTATTTTTTTTCTGCAGGGAAAATTACATTTATAATGAATAGGTAAAGGGAAAAATATTTATCATACAATCTATAAACTAATTTTTTTTATTGACTAGCGTTGGTAAAAATAAAATTACGTAATGGATGATGTATAGACCTGTGTCTAGTGTGTATTTTTGTGTACTAGGGATAAAGTGTGTAGCTGATAATTTCGAGACAGATTGTTAAATTAACTGTATAAATGCATGAATGCAAAAATGCATGAATGCATGAATGCAAAAATTGATTAAGACTAAATCGCATAGTTGGCACTTACGTAATGAAATAGTTTTATGTGATATTCAATGATTTGAGTATGAGGTTTATATATATAGTATATATAGTGCGCATGCATTTTTATTGACTTGTAGTTACAAATCGAATTACGTGTGGATGATTATAGACCTGTGGTCAATTGTGTAGGGATTTGGAAGGTTTTTTTGAATTAACAAAGTTTAAAATGATGTATAATAATTTAAGATGGGTTTAGGGTTATATATATATATATATATATATATATATATATATACATTTACGTTAAGGAATAGATAAAACAACTTAATAAATGCATGAACGAGAATTATATATAGTAAGCAAAAATTATTAAGATTAGAACGATGATGTTTGCATACGATTTTTAATGGAAAAGTGACTGAAGTGACGGAACGTAAATGAATTCGAATATGTGTCAAAAGTAATAAAATTCAATTAGGATTATAGATTTTACATAATTAATCAGTTACACGTATAAGGTAAATTAAAAAAACGAACTTAGAGGACTTACAATTAATTGAAAGTACATCTCACGGTTTTAAAATTGAACAAAAGAAAAATAAAAATACAAATTAAAAAATATGAATCAATTATGCATTTTAACGAGCTAAATACAATTTTATAATATTCTAAAAAAAATAAAAGTAAATCGAACCATAGATGAATTTCGATCAGGAATAAAAAAGTTTTGAATGAAAGGGAAGCATTTCGAACATCTTTTCTTTTAATAATTTCAATTGAATTTTATATTAAAAATTATTTTTATATAATAAAAAAATATTAAAAAGGTTTAATAATTTTTGCAGGTTAAGTAGAAAAATCATACTCTTCGTTGAATGTTGATAGAATTTGAATTATTTGATATTTTAGTCTGAAAAACTTGTTTGCATATAGACAAATCATCTGTTTTTATTGCGTCAGAAGTTTTATTTAAAATTAAATGATGAATTGATTTAGGGTATGTGCGCGTGCGGTCATACGGGTAAATTTCCCGATCGTACAGAGCAGGATAAATTAGGTACATGATCGATTAATTGTTACACAACTATTATTATCACGTATACATTACAATAATTACCAAAATCGTTACAACCAATTGTAAAAACTATTTTGGTTACAATTGAATGAATTACATAACTATATATCATATACGTAACCATGGCATGACAGAAAAGACAGATAGGTCAATTTTCTTCTCACAAACACAAAAAAAGGTTGAATTAAATTCTTTTGAACAACAAAAAAAAGGTTGAATTAAATTCTTAAATTACATTTTCTTAAATTACAAAGGAAAAGTTGAATTCAATTGACTGCATTGAAAACTAACTTGGGACTTGAAATAAAAATGACTTGGAATAAATCACTCTGACTTGAAATAAACTCTGACTTCGAATCTAACTCTGACTTCGAATCTAACTCTGACTTCGAATATAACTGAAATCTCTGGGGCGGTTGTCCCTCTTAGATGCAACCTTCTGACTTGAACTCTTATCAAGTATCTCTATAAATCTCTGGGGCGGTTGGCCGTTTTGGCGCAACCTTCTGACTTGACCTCTTATCAAGTATTCTGAACTGTAAATTAAACTAAAAATGGAAAATGACTGCACTTGATCGTTATCAAGTGGAGACGATTAACCTCTGGTGTTTGGTTGACCCTCTTGGTGCAACCTTCTGACTTCAAAAAAATGACTTAAAAAATGACTTAATAAAAAAAAATTACTTCAAAATTACTTCAAGTATCTCTATAAATCTCTGGGGTTTGGTTGTCCCTTTTGGTTACAACCAACCGAAACTGTCTGAAACTGAAAATGGAACTTGAAACTGCTTCAAGTAACTCTATAACTCTATAAACTCTCTATAAACTCTCTCTCTTAATTTGCAAGTCAATTCAATTCAGTAATTGAAAAAAAATTTGCAAACAAAAAATAAAAAAAAATGTAAACAATATTTCACTCTGGTATTATTATGTTTGGTACATAAAATAAAATTATTCTATACTGAATATAACAGTGAAAATAACTCTCTTGAAATTAACTCTCTTGAAATTAACTCTCTTGAAATTAACTCTCTTGAAATTAACTCTCTTGAAATTAACTCTCTTGAAATTAACTCTCTTGAAATTAACTCTGTTACAATTAACTCTGTTTGAAATTACTGTTTCAATAAAAACAAATGTATCACTGGTGTCTGAAGTGTTCACTGTGTTTTGTGTTAAATTCTGGCTCCATACTAAATATTAACTGTTAATAATACGGACTTTTCAAGTGTTTATAAATTACTTAAAAAACAAAATGTACTTAACAAAAGTTTCTATGGGGAAAATCCTTGAGACGTGTCCTGAGACGTCTTCCCTGGCTACTTCTTCTTAGATGAAAACTAGGAGTGGGAACTTGGAAGTCGTGACACACCGGTCAAGGGTGGATGTTACGAACTAGAAGTCGTGACACGCCGGTCGACTGGTTTTATCCTGATGCAGGGTAATTTTCTATTCTTGCCAAAGAGTGGCCTCTTCTTAAAATCTTCTTGTTAAACAACTTCTTTGTTAAACATCTTCTGGTTAAACACTTCTGGTAAAATCATCTTGATAGTAGGGTCGCCAATTTTAGAATCCTCTTTTAAAATCTTCTAATCCCTGGCAATAGGGCGCCACTTGTTAACCCCCCCCTTATGGCCCTTTGTCGGTTCGGATTCGAAGGGGTTCTAGTTAGGAGGCTGCAACGGATGCTTCTTCTTTATACTTTTCTATAATTCTTTTTCGGTCGCCTTAGGGGTCGACCTCTGTTAATTCTTTTTTTCTGCTTATTAATTCTTCTCTTTTTATAATTATCGACTTTTCTGACTAAGTTCTGAAGCGAGCACGGCTCGAAGGAAAAAGATAAAAACTTCTTAAAGGGTGGTTTACTTCTTAAAAATTACAGGTACTTCTCTGAATTACAAGGGGTAGAGGTTTCGACCTCTTTCGACCATGGCTCAGGCCGGAATCTAAAAATACTTAAGTTAAGGAGGCAAGGGGCCTCTGCCCCCCCTAATGAGGTGCTGATATGAAGATTAATCTAGAAGTCTCTTAAATGAAGTCCTATAATGAAGTGTCGTAAATGAAGATGGTACATGCATAATATAATCTAATGTTTGGGGGAGACAATCGAAGGTTAAGTTTCCCCCCTTTTTAAACACATGATTTCAACTAAAAAGAAAAAAAAATAAAAATAAAAAAAACAGTAGTATCGCCGATTCGACAATTATTGAGGCGATATTATTTCGTATTAGCACATCAGCACAATTTTGAGTACATGACTGAGTACGTATTAGTTTTGGTTCATTACAATTATGATTACAATTATGGATTACAACTACCAATTAATTCATATTCACTTTTTAATTACAATTCCATTAAAGTACATTCTTACATGATGAATTAAATCATTACATTTAATTACAATTTTAGCAAATTGTTAATTGACATATCTACTACTGAAATAATCTAAATAGGTGATACCATTGATATAATGAAGGGGAGTTAACCGTTGTTCTATAATTTAAAGGGGATTAACAACAATGTTATATATTTATAGTTAACAATAATTACGCCAAATTATGTTAAATAATATTAGAACCTGGTTGGTTATCAGAGTTTGAAAGTCTAATTAGCCAGCGATGAGGAAAGCGGAGGAAAATACGATATTTATGATAACGTAATACATAAGTAATACGGAATTTGAATGACAGTTAGGTAGAAATAGTAAGTACAAGTAATGAGAACGGGGATAACTATGTGACGTAAGCTGATAACGAACTAGTGGCCAGGCAGAGAAACAATACAGTATATTATAATAACATAACACATGATAATGTTATAAATTCGAATCAAAGCGAAAGGAGACCTTTTTTATCTTAGAAGCGTTCAAATTATGCTGTGATGAGTGGAATTTCTGATAATAACTTACTAAGCATTGTCTAGAGTTCACCTCGGGAGGTCAAATAATTAAAAAATAAAAATGAAAAAAATAATACGAGAACGTTTTCGAACGAAGGCAAAAGTTTTGCGTTTCATAGATTGACACGAGTAAAAATACTGATAAGTTGATAGGGCATAAGTAGACAATAGGTAGATGAATGAATAAGTAATAAAACTAATAAAGGATAGCGGTCAAGCTAAAATATGGACGTATGGGGGCGGGGATATGGTCGAATAATAGTTATATTTATACTACATAACATAAATAATGACTTCTATAGGGTGTACAGTTTTTATTATGATGATATATAAATTTTCATACATTGAATACTAGAGATATGATGAAGGGAAATTAATGACGGGAAAATGTGACGTCATAGTTATTGAATTTGTACGTAGAGTACGAATCATTGTTAGGAAGATTTACAAGAACGAATTAGAGACACAGAGTGGGAACGTAAAGGGAATAAAGTTATTTTGTGACGTCATAGTGTATAAGTCATTATTAGAAAAATGAATTAGAGGCAAAGTGTGGGTAGTAATGACTAAGAAGTACAGCTACGGGTTCCAATCCTGTTACATGCAATGTGTATGCATAATCTAGGGTCGAGGGTGAGATGCAAGACAATTCATAATTAATTATAATAACTTTTATAACAAATGGAAAATGGATGATGGATACGACTAAACCATAGAAAGGGTAGATCGTAGGTTGTGACATGAACAAAAATAGGAAGCTACAAGTAAAATTATTATCCAAACTGGCGTTAAGCGATTTTGGTTCTTATGTAAAAATGGACATTCGAACATAAAACTATTGTTCATTGTTCGCTTTTTACATTTATATATATATATATTATATATATATATATATATATATATATATATATATATATATATATATATATAAATATATATGTAATATATATGTAATATATATATATATATATATTATATATATATATATATGTATATATATATATATATGTATGTATATATATATATATATATATATATATATATATATATATATATATGTGTATATATTATATGTGTATATATATATATGTGTATTTATATTTATATATATATTATATATATATATATATATATATATAGATATAGATATATATATATATGTATATATATATGTGTGTATATATATATATATATGTATATATATATATATAGTATGTATATATGTATATATATATATATGTATATATATGTAATATATATAAATATGTATATATATATATATATATATATATATATTTATATATATATATATATATATATATAAATATGTATATATATATTATAGATATATATATATATATAATATGTATATATATATATAGATATATATATATATATATATATATATATAAATATGTGTATATATATATTTTATATATATAATATATATATATATATATATATATATAACGTAAAGAACGACGCTTGTATAGGAGATATTCCGCGCAAGACGAGAGAGAGAGAACGGAACAAATGAAAAAATGAGGTAACCACCTGGGAATCGAACCCGGGATCTTCCGATTGCCGGTCAGACGCGATACCATTACACCATGGACCTCACTCTTCCAAATGTCGTAATTCTTCTACATACTCGCAGAAACCAATGCCCCAAGGGGCACCTCCCGCATGCCGTAACATTATATACATTCAACTGCAAAGAACACGCAGTATAAATAACGTAAAGAACGACGCTTGTATAGAGATATTCCGCGCAAGACGAGAGAGAGAGAACGGAACAAATGAAAAAATAAGGTAACCACCTGGGAATCGAACCCGGGATCTTCCGATTGCCGGTCAGACGCGATACCATTACACCATGGACCTCACTCTTCCAATGCCGTAATTCTTCTACATACTCGCAGAAACCAATACCCCAAGGGGGCACCTCCCGCATGCCGTAACATTATATACATTCAACTGCAAAGAACACGCAGTATAAATAAGTAAAGAACGACGCTTGTATAGGAGATATTCCGCGCAAGACGAGAGAGAGAGAACGGAACAAATGAAAAAAATGATAACCACCTGGGAATCGAACTCGGGATCTTCCGATTGCCGGTCAGACGCGATACCATTACACCATGGACCTCACTCTTCCAAATGCCGTAATTCTTCTACATACTCGCGAAAACCAATGCCCCAAGGGGCACCTCCCGCATGCCGTAACATTATATACATTCAACTGCAAAGAACACGCAGTATAAATAACGTAAAGAACGACGCTTGTATAGGAGATATTCCGCGCAGACGAGAGAGGTGGTTGCCTCATTTTTTTCATTTGTTTCCGTTCTCTCTCTCTCTCGTCTTGCGCGGAATATCTCCTTACAAGCGTCGTTCTTTACGTTATTTATACTGCGTGTTCTTTGCAGTTGAATGTATATAATGTTACGGCATGCGGGAGGTGCCCCCTTGGGGCATTGGTTTCTGCGAGTATGTAGAAGAATTACGGCATTTGGAAGAGTGAGGTCCATGGTGTAATGGTATCGCGTCTGACCGGCAATCGGAAGATCCCGGGTCGATTCCCAGGTGGTTACCTCATTTTTTCATTTGTTCCGTTCTCTCTCTCTCGTCTTGCGCGGAATATCTCCTATACAAGCGTCGTTCTTTACGTTATTTATACTGCGTGTTCTTTGCAGTTGAATGTATATAATGTTACGGCATGCGGGAGGTGCCCCCTTGGGGCATTGGTTTCTGCGAGTAAGTAGAAGAATTACGGCATTTGGAAGAGTGAGGTCCATGGTGTAATGGTATCGTGTCTGACCGGCAATCGGAAGATCCCGGTTTCGATTCCCAGGTGGTTACCTCATTTTTTCATTTGTTCCGTTCTCTCTCTCGTCTTGCGCGGAATATCTCCTATACAAGCGTCGTTCTTTACGTTATTTATACTGCGTGTTCTTTGCAGTTGAATGTATATAATGTTACGGCATGCGGGAGGTGCCCCCTTGGGGCATTGGTTTCTGCGAGTATGTAGGAGAATTACGGCATTTGGAAGAGTGAGGTCCATGGTGTAATGGTATCGCGTCTGACCGGCAATCGGAAGATCCCGGGTTCGATTCCCAGGTGGTTACCTCATTTTTTCATTTGTTCCGTTCTCTCTCTCTCGTCTTGCGCGGAATATCTCCTATACAAGCGTCGTTCTTTACGTTATTTATACTGCGTGTTCTTTGCAGTTGAATGTATATATATATATATATATATATGAGGTAATAACACCCGGAGGCACTGCCTGATGTGCCAACTGGCTGTTGCCCGGAGGAACTTGCTGATTAAGGCAACTGGCTGATTAGGGGCCCTATAAGAAAGCGGCGGGGTGGCCGAAGGACTCATATGCGCTTGGCGAGAGCCGAGCGAAGAACCCCCTCCTCCTCCTCTCTCTCTTAGGTTAGGTATGCCCCTTTGGGGGTGAAGCCGTCCCAACTTCTCCCCAAAGATGTGTCCCACCTTGCAACAAAGGGGGGTGGGGGCCTTACACCAAGGGGGGGTGGGGTGACTTGCAACAGGGGGGTGGGTGACTTGCAACAAAGGGGGGTGGGGTGACTTGCAAGAAAGGGGGTGTTGACTTGCAACAGAGGGGGTGGGGGTGGTACTCTTGCAACCTTATGCAACCTTGCAATTGCAATCCTACATTTTGCGGTTGTACTACACACACACACACACACACACACACACACACACTTATATCTATATACAGTATATATACAGTGTTAATAAAAATAATAGATACCTTCGGTTTTTCCATAGTTTTTTATTTGATAATAAAAGTCAATAAATAACAGATTTATTGAATCATTATATTTAGAATTATGTTGTTTTTCCCTTTGCATTATATAAAGCCGATACACGTTCTGACATTCCATTGATGAGCTTTGCTGTTTGTTCTTGAGGACCGTCATAGTGGTGTCTACCAATAGGTGGGACCTCGGTCCGTATACGGATTCCCGACGGATATTATACGGACCTCTGGGAATTTGATTTGTAAATAATTTTCGATTTTGAGTTGATAATTAATTTTTAAAATTTTGTTCGAAGCACTTCGATTCGCCAAAAATTCATTCATCAGACAAGAATGTGGGAACCTATAACTTTACTACTTCTTCTTCCCTCTTCTTTTCCATTCCGACGGATCTGTTGCATTCTCTTCTCCTGATAAAGCTGAACTTCGCTCAAACCTTTGCCTCCAACTCAACCCTGGACGATTCCGGTGTAACATGCCAAATTATGCCCCTGGCCACTTTATATCCCGGGGGTTAATCTGGATTAGGCTGTTTTGCACTCCCCCAGGCCAGAATACACCCCCCTTTGGTGTCAGCTACTAAAAATTTATTTCTTTGGTACTTACTAATATTATACAAAATTTGGTTTAAAAAGATAGAAGAAAGGCAATGGTTTGGGAATAGAGTGGTAGATTAGTGAAACAAGCTTCCAAATAAGTTAGTGTCAATACTTTAGAAAGTTTCAAATTATTTTATATAGTTTATATATCATAGTCACCACTATTCTTAGTCATAAGTTATTAACAGGCTGTAAACAATTAATCCTGGTTAGTTTAATTGAATGCCCAGTTAGGTCAACTGTATACCCTTGACGAATGGTTAGGTTAAGTTGTGATATTTTCCTTTGTCCTGAAATCACTTCGACTAAGGAAAATATCACGCTTAAACCTAACCAGTTGTTAAGGGTATACAGTTCACCTAACTGGACATTCAATTAACCTAACTGGACATTCAATTAACCTAACTGGACATTCAATTAACCTAACCGGGCATTCAATTAACCTAACCGGGATTAAATGTTTACAGCCTGTTGATTACTTGACAAAGAATAGTGGTGACTATGATATATTTCATGAACTTATTTCAGAACATGCTCGTGCTCCAGAATAACATGCAGGCCTTTCTCCGTGACAGATGTTTTCAGTTTTTTTATATACTGATACCTGAAGTAAGTCAATAAAATAATGTTAAAGTAATTAAGTTTTTCTTCACATTTTGTGACTCTTTGTTAAAACTGGAAGGGGTGTAGTCTGAACTGGGAGAGTGTAGAACAGCGTAGGCCAGATTAACACCCGGGGTGGTATCTGGCTTAGGCCAGTTTATACCAGGGTTTAAAATGACCTAGGCCAGAATATGCCCTAGTATAAACTGGCGGGGGTGTAATATGGCCTACTACACCGGTGCCGTTTCTTCATCTCCTCCCTTGGACTTAATTACTGTATGTCTGAAATTAGAATCTCTTCCAAATGCGTTTTTTCTGTCCTATCTGTGCTCACTCTAGGAAGGTATACGGTCCTGATGGTGTCTTTCCTGTTGTTCTCAATAACTGCTTCTGTGCTGATACCCTGCCTAGGCAAACTCTCTCGTTTTTTTCTTTCATCTGGTACTTTTCCTTCGTGCTGGGAGTTCGCTTTCATTCAGTCTGTCTCAAAGAAGGGCGACTGCTCTCAACCGTCTAACTATCGTTCAATTGCTTTGATTTCTTGCCTTTCGAAATCTTTTGAATCTATCATTAATAGGAAGATTCTAAAATACCTCTTCCCACAACCTTCTTTCAGATGGTTAGTATGGGTTCCGCAAGGGACGCTCTACGGGCAATCTTCTTGCATATTTCTCTGATTCGTGGTCAGCCTCCTTTCGGGATTTCGATGAAACCTTTGTTACTGCGCAAGACATATCTAAAGCTTTTGATAGAGTCTAACACAAATCTTTGATTTCGAAACTGTCCTCCTTCTGTTTCTATCATCTATCTGTTCCTTCATCTCTAATTTTCTTTCTGACCGATCCATAGCTGGTTTTAGATGGCCACTGTTCTTTCCTAAAGCTATTAATGATTGGGTTCCTCTAGGCTCTTTCCTGTCACCCACTCTTTTCCTTTATCAATGAACTGTTAACTCGCACTTCCTGTCACTCCATGATTCGCTAGGACGACTATGGTGCAGTAAACCTCTGATCTTTCTGCTATCTCTGATTGGGGCAGACAAAACCTTGTGGCTTTCACCACCTCAAAAATTCAGTTCCTTCATCTGTCTACTCGTCACAATCTTCCACACTACTATCCCCCTACCTTCAACAATACACAACTCAATCCTTCCTCTTTTTAAGATTCTTGGCGTTTCCTTTTCTCGTGATTTTTCATGGAAGATCACTTATACTCTCTTTCCAAAACAGCTTCTAAGAGGTTAGGTGTGCTGTACCGGCTCCGCAGTTTCTTCACCCCCACTAAGTTGCTGTCTCTGTACAGGAGTCTTGTCCGCCCCTGTATGGAGTACGCTTTGCATGTGTAAGGTGACTCAATATACACAGCTATATTTGACCGGGTGAAATCAATGGCTTTTCATCTCACCAATTCCCTGCCTCTTTCTAACTGTCTTTTATTCCTCTCATTTCGCCGCAATGTTGCCTCACTCTCTTTACTACTGTATAGCTATTATATCGAACACTGCTCTTCTGAACTTTCTAACTGTATGTCTCTTCCTTTGAGGAGAACACGCAGTACCAGACTTTCGATTTATTCTCATTCCTTTTCTGTCCAACTCTCTAACGCAAAGGTTAATCGGTATTTTCAATCTTTTATCTACTCAACTGGGCTACTCTGGCACAATCTTCCTTACTCCATCTTTTCCCCTGTCTAACCTCCAATCTTTCAAACGCAGAGTGTCCAGACATCTCGAAAACGTTGAGCCTTGAGTTTGGTTCTCTTCTTCCTCTATGGTGGGGGGGAGGAGTGTGTTTGTGTGCATTTGTTCTTGGCCCCTCCTTTTTGCATATAAAAACTTACATAACGCCCTAAATTAAAAAATAATAAATTGAAATGCAAGTTCTTTTCAACAAAATACTGTTGTCCACATTACGAAAACACCGAGAAAAAAGTGTGGGCAGCCGACCTCAGTAGAATTACAGCAACACCTAAGTGAACCTCAGAAAATTCACTGGTCACCTTTGAGTTATAGGATTTAATTGCACTAATGCTCCCATTAATAATCAATTATAATGTTTATTTTTATAATCTTAAAAATACATTGATAATAAATCTTACTAGGTTATGGATTTGAATATATAAATTATACCCTAAAATGTACAGCCATTGGGGTCATATGACAGAAAGGACACATTTTAGGGTGAAATTCAAATATGCGGGTCGCTACATTACATCACCTGAACGCAGGGGACGATCACAGGGCGACGTTACGACATGACCACAACTTAGTCCTTTCCATCATTAACCAGCAATGCACTTTATACACCTAACTTTTGGCAGTATCTCAAAATACAAAATCTGTGCAAGTTCCATGTTACCAGAAAATCCGTTGAATTCAATTTATTATTATTTTGTTTTAACTATTTCAGTAAAAGTTCATATATTCATTCTCATATTAAATTTATGTCGAGGGCAAGCTGCTAAAGGGGATAGCACAAGGAAACCTCTAAACTCCTGGTTGCACACTGCGAGAGCCATTAGCAGGTCGCTAATAACGTTGATAAAAAACATGAGGGAGAAAATAAATAAATGAAAAATAAATATGTTTGCTGACGGTTTAGTTATTAATAACTATGAATGTGTGTGTGTATATATATATATATATATATATATATATATATAATATACAGATGCAAATATAGATATGCAGTGTATGCAAACACTGAAAGATATTAAAAATTTGGTAATAACGGGAAGAGTCTTTTTAGGGAGGGAGAGGCGTGGTAGCATTCGGCATACGTATAATAGAATGAGGGAAATGCCTGTATATATAATAATAATAATAATAATACTCGCAAATACCCAGAAAAATACCTCTTGTTTCAAACAACCAAATTATTTGACAACTACTTATTTCACAACTGCAACTAAACTGTATCAAAGAAGAATAAACTTCAATAATTAATAATAATTAAGCCGAGCAGAGTTAACTTGGAAAGGAATGTTTGGACGGGAGTTCCGGCAAACCTCAGGAGATTGATAGGAAGGTCACGGCAGTGGCTAAATTCAATAGGGAGTTGCTGGGGAAAGATGAGGGGCGATGGGGTGGGGGTGGGGAGTAATTGAATTATTAGGACATCGAAAAATGCAGCTAATAAAAATGGGTAAAACTCTTTACTTTATTTGTTTTAGAGAGAAAAGTTTGAAAATATTGTACAACTTAATACATGCATAGCGGCTAAAAGACCTGACTTAGTGGCAGTTAAAAAACCCAGTTAGATACTAAGGATAGAAACTAGGTTGCAGAATTTGCAATAAATAATAGTGACCCATTAAATAACGGACAGCTTATATATATAAGATTGAACTCAGAATGGTCCCCTGAGCTCTCATGATACACACAGACCGTGCATGGAACAAGGTTGGAAGAGTCCCTTGATCTATGCACGGTCTCTGTGTATCATATATATATATATTATATATATACTTGACTGAAGGGTTTGTTCTTGGGGAACCATAACTTAGTAAGGAATAAGAGGACGAGGAGATGGTACACGTTTATTTACAGATGGTTCGGAAATTCAATTTCCATCATTAGAGCTAAAAAATAAAAAGTAAAAAAGTGAACAAATATAAAGAGAAAAAAAGTGTATACAATATATCTATGTAGTCATATAATAATAATTTAAAGTTAAAAAGCTATATAAAAAATGTAGAGGTAAGACAACGTTTAAAATATACAACACTCAAAGTGAAATGAATATTGAAAACAATTCTTACCGGGTTATTATACTGGGGGGGGGGGAGTAATCTAATTGTATGAAGGTTAGGAGTGGTCCAATGTAATATATGACCGAAAAAAGGACGAGTGCAGAGCAACTGATCAAATGTTGCAAGGTGCCAAACCCATCGCCAATGCCAATCCCCCTACCTCCAGGGTGCCAAAAAAAGGGGGAATCCACCTAACCTGAGAGAGAGAGAGAGAGAGAGAGGAGGAAAGCGACCATACTTTCACCTGGACATCGAGATGCATAATACAGCTCTCGGCTTCAGCACCTGGCTTAGAACTCGAAATCAGCCAGTTGGCTTAATCAGCCACTTGGCTTAGAAGACAGGCGTATGTATATATATATATATAATTAACTTTTCAGTTGCCAGATTGCGCTATGCAGATAATTTTGACAGTTGGCTTAGAAATTCGTCAGTCGGCTTAGAAGGCGTAACCAGCCACTTGATATATATATATATATATATATATATATATATATATATATATATATATTCCCATCTCCCCAGTTATTCCTTAATATCGTTTATATACACAACCAAAAGAATTAAATAAAACATCATTACATCATTCTGTTTATTTAGACGAGTTCAGGGAAATAATTCATGAAATATCGGGAAGACGAAAAAAACCTGGACACTTGTTTTTCCTGCAAATTTCAAACTAGTAAAGCTAATACACCCAAAGTAGTACAAGATGTAGTCAATAGTGTAGTTATCATGTGCTAAAAATGTCAATGGAACTCGTGTAAAACTTGCCCTATTGAAATCGATGTTTTATTGGCCCCAAATTTTCTTGAATTATGGCCAGTACGCTAGACCTTTTCCACTGATCTATGGATGACTTTATTTTGTCTTGGGACACCACAGGCCAAACAAACAACCTCAATTCTTTGTCCAAGTGCTTCCAGGTTTGAAAATGGTTACCTGCGACCATGGTACACCAGTGACTTCAGCTCATTCCACACGAAGTAATTTAGAGGATTTAAGTCAAGAGAAATTGGTGTCCATTCTTCACATTTTATGAATTCAGGAATGTTCGTCATCAAAAATTCGTCAAGTTAAATTTTTTATAATTAAGAAACGGCCAAAGGTAATTAACTGAAGTTTCCAGCACATGATAACCATACTATTTGCTACATCTTGTACTAATTTGGGTGTATTAGCGTCACTAGTTTGAAATTTGTAGGAAAAACAAAAGTGTCCAGGATTTTTTCGTCCATCCGGTATATAGGAAATAAATATACATTAAAAAATAATATACAGCAAAAATACACGCATTAAGCGAAGGATATATATACATTCTTAAACAATAATATTAGTACAGGATAAAACTATATAACCATTTAATATGTGTACGAGAAAATACGCCCTTATATATAATTATATATCAAAACTTATATAAAAAATAATAATAGTACCGGATAAAACTATATACCCATTAATATATATATATATATATATATATATATATATATATATATATATAAACCAAACCAAAGGTTGTAAACAGCAAAACGTATATAAAATCAAAATACATACACTTTATGTTCTACCGCGCTTAACTAAAATACTAAACTCGCACGTGACCGAGTCTACAATTACATCTTTGTTGCTTTGTACTATACAATACATACAATTTATCATTATTTCACCACTCAAGGTGTGCGGGTACCTATACTCGATGTAAAGGACCTTCATTTCGTTCAATACTATTTTTGTGCCCACCTCACAATTGGTTGGCAAGTTATCTTTAAACACGGACAGAATACAATCAAAAGCACGCACAAAGAGGGCGTCGTTAGCCACAAAATCATTATTAAATTCATGTTTATAAACACTCCTTTCCAATCGAGGATTTTTTCGTACCGATCCGAGCTTTTCAATCGTGAACTCTTCTTCACAACGCATAGCGGCTTTTGAAATAATCTAAGTCGTAACGACAGCACCTCATTATATAAAGATACAACTCTTCAGGGTGAACAGTGTACGCGAGCTCTGCCCTGTACCGCTCAAATCTTTTGTACCAAAGTCCATGATATTTCGAAGAGTCTACACATTTTAAATAAGCATCCCGCTCTAGACCATTCTCGCCTTGTTCATCCCTACATTCGGTAAACCCGTCGAGCAGAGCGGTGTATGCGTATTCAAGAACCATATCAAAATAAACCATATCCGTAGCACGTGCGTCTAATATAGGTTTTAGTTTGCTGAAACCAACGATTACAAACATTGTCGAGGATAAAGCGGTTTCGCATGGGACAAGAACGTTTTTATCAGATGCCTTCTTCCACATCAGTTGTATATCCAATGCATGGCTGATCGTTATTTATACACAACGTACAAACAATGGCGCATGAGGGGGACATCACTAATCTGTTCTCTTCTGTACCTACACCTGCAGGTATTTTATAACGATCCTCACCCCCACTTCAACTATCAGGAAGACTATTCATCTCCTCAACACAAATAAATAACATTACGTTTACCAGAGTTTGGTTGTCTACAAGTCGTTTCAAGTACATACTTAATGGCACCGGTTTTACGTCTGAACACACGCAATGACTTCGTCACGGACACATCGTATACAGCATTTAGAAAGCTGCTCAAAGGAAGCTCCATTTTTCTACTGTGAGAGTGCACAACCAGTCTGTTCAAGCTCTGAGATGACTATGAGCAACCGGTACGCGGTT
Organism: Bathynomus jamesi; assembly: GCA_023014485.1. Taxonomy (NCBI): domain Eukaryota; kingdom Metazoa; phylum Arthropoda; class Malacostraca; order Isopoda; family Cirolanidae; genus Bathynomus; species Bathynomus jamesi. Next base: position 169,932 of record JAJOZX010008622.1, read on the forward strand.
TGGCTCGGAGACAAGTGTGGAGGAGTGAATCATACCAAGCGGTTAATGTTTCGTGTACGGGTTTGTTCCAGCATGAAAGAATCATGCGAGTACTTGTACTCATTATACCGGGCAATTTTTCCGATACATGGGGTAATTACGGTTTTAATGTTTTATCGGAATGCGCACTAGACGTTCATTTCCACAGACTAAACAATTAACAATCCGGCGCACTATTTGAGAAACATGTGCCCGTATTTATCCTTTTTGTTTAACAATCGATATTCGTCTCTAAATTCTATTAAAAACTCACACAGGCCTTCAGCCACAACTTCACTGCGAACCTCGTCATGATATATATGAATGTTGTGGTAAAAGTACTTTAGCTTGTCCATGATGACAGGGATTACGTTCTCAGTCGCAGTGTACGCGTATTCGGTATGATGCAGCATGACATACTACCGCCTGTCACACCACTCATCAACAAGACTCGCTACCCATACCCGTTGCTTCTCTTCTGCACGCGTTGTTTCTTTCACCTCGCGTTATATGTACGCTTTTATACAGTTTAGCCCTACAACGTAGTCCATTACATCGTTTGTGCCGCAAAATCCGGCAATGCTCTCGCCAGAATATCCATAGAGTATTTGAACATCTTGTTCCTGAAGCTTCCCACGGTTCAATGTAGCCTTAAAAGTCTCAAAGAAGCGGGGGCTAGGCCGTCTTTCAGTATTCACTACATCTTCCGACTTTACCGAATACCACTTCAGAAAAGTCAAACACGCAATATCAAAGGTCGCCATCACTATTTTTCGTCTCCGTGTGAATTCTTCAAATATACGTCTGAGATCCAGTGCTGGCAGCGGCCAACTGAGCAGGCAGGGGTAGAGATATGCCCAGGTAGTAGCAGGAGTCACGTGACCCTTTGATTGATCTTACACTGGGCGGAGTTTAGGACTTTCTCTTGTACATATGCACACACACACACACACACACACACAAAGGAGAAAATGAAACCCTAATTGAAACATTTACATATTCAAATATAAGTAATAAATAAACATATCGTTAACAATAGACATATACAACATTCAGGTACTATGGTACCCAAAGGGTACGGCATCATAGGTGCCAGGCACCTGGTAACGTTTCTTATAAGTGTCCCTGTGTGTCCCTAAGTTCCTTCACACACCCTAATTTCTCTCCCCGAAAATTGTGGGTTCCTTCAGTCAGTTGGAGTGGTTGGCCACCCTCATCTTCAAAGCACACTAGCTCCTTCAACGAGTCAAATTTAACGACTCGTCGGTTCGCCAGGTTAAAAGTGATGCCCTTCGCCTTCACGATATATTTCAGCTCTTCCCCCACCCTCACCCGTACCCCATAAGTTTCTGGCTCTGTTGATACAAAGGAGTCAGCGTATGCACCATCACCATACTCATACTTGAGCTCGTCAGCCAACTGTCCGAGGAATTCAAAGCACCCTCCGCCCAAGAGAGTGCAGTAGTCCCCAAAGCTTGATGCGTTCGTATGCCGTTGTTAAGCTGGCTAAAGGTATGTTTGTAACACGTGAGGTATCTGTGGCGAATTCGGTGATGTTGTACTTTATTATGTACGTGTTGCCAACATTCACGATCTCCATAACCTCTTTATCGGGGGCATTGACATAATCCCACACCTCTTTATAACTTTGGGCCAAATGAGCGTTCCCCTTACCTGTATTCTGAGCAAACTTGCCCAAAAGACTATTTAGGCATAACTTCGCACTAAAGTGCTTGCCAGGGTTCTTAACAATTTGGGCTCCCTCGTTCTCAACCCCTCGGGGGTAGCCTGATAGCGTAGCATAGGTGAGATGGAGTTAGAGGTCGGCGGCGATGTTCAGGGAGTGTGGAGTGCATTCCGGGATGAGTTTATGGTGCTGCAGTCTGCTGCCATACCCTCAAAACCGGTCACCCCTGCTTCAACGCAGCCTAAGTGGTTCAATCGTGACATCGCTTCGGCTATCCGAAATAGGAAAGTAGCGTATAGGAGGGCGAAGGCCAATCGTTCCCATGAGAACACTGAAGCGTATGTCCGCCTGTGTAGGGAAGTGAAGGCGAAGGTTGGACTAGCGAAACGTAACGAAGAACTACGGGTGGCAAGCCTCTGCAAGGGGAACCCTAAGGAGTTCTTCAGTTATGTTAATAGTAGAAAGCCCATTAGAAGCATGATCGCGGACATCGCCAATGTGCTTAATGAGTACTTTGCGGGAGTGTTCACCAGGGAGGACACCCGCATCGTCCCCGAGCCACGCGTGATGCACAAAGGTGCTGGCCTGGATAGTGTTCCATGTACCGCGACAGTCGTTGCCGATAGAATAGACAAACTGAGCACGTTTAAGGCTCCAGGGCCAGACCAGTTTCTCCCCTGAGTGATGCGGGAGGTGCGCGACCAGGTGGCTCCCCACCTGGCTACAGTCTTCAACAAATTGTTGGAGACGGGTCAGGTGCCTGGTGACTGGAGGGAAGCCAATGTGACCCCTATCTTTAAGAAAGGTGATCACGAAAGTCCAGGGAACTATCGTCCCGTTAGTCTCACTTCAGCTGTAGGTAAATTATTAGAGGGAATAATAGCTGATAGGATCGTTGACCATTTGGATTCCTACAAGCTGCTTGGGAACCCCCAACATAGGTTTAGACGGCATAGGTCGTGTCTCACCAACTTGCTCGAGTTTTTCCACGTCATGTTGAGTGAGTACGATAAGAGTGGGGCGATTGATATACTTTATCTCGACTTTCAGAAAGCCTTTGATAATGTACCTCTCTGCCGGCTAATGGCGAAAGTGCGCGCGCTGGGTTTCGGTGCGGAAGTAGGTAGGTGGATTGAAAACTGGCTGAAGAATATGCGGCAGAGGGTTGTAATTAAAGGGGCTAGTTCGGGTTGGGCCTCGGTCACTAGCGGGGTTCCTCAGGGTTCCGTTTTTGGGCCGCTGGTGTTTATCATGTACATAAATGATATAGACGGTGGCATCGTCAGTCGGATCGCCAAATTCGCTGATGACACCAAGCTTGGGGCTAATGTTGGGACGCCGGAGGCGATCGAACAACTGCGTGCGGACCTAGGTAGGATAGGAGAGTGGTCCGAAAAATGGCAAATGCCGTTTAACTTGGGTAAATGCAAGGTGATGCACATTGGCTACGCCAATCCCAAGTCGGACTACTCGATGTTTGGGAGTAATATCGAGGTGACTAATTTGGAAAAGGACTTGGGTGTGAAAATTAGCAGCGACCTTAAGTTTACCAAACAGTGCGTAGAGGTGGAAAAGAAAGCCCAGAAGCTGTTGGGTTATATCAAGAGGCAATTTCAGTTTCGAAACAAGGAGATTGTGCTCTCTCTGTACAATTCCCTGGTTCGGCCGCACCTGGAGTATGCTGTGCAGTTCTGGTCGCCCACCCTCAGGAAATATATTGAGAGGCTGGAGCGAGTGCAGGCGAGAGCCACAAAGTTAATCCCTTCCGTTAGGCATATGGGCTACAATCGACGGTTACGTGCCCTGAACTTGTTTTCGCTGGAATCTCGGAGGCTGCGCGGTCAACTGATCGAGGTTTTCAAGTTCTTACGCGGGTTCAACGATGTCGATTTTAGAAGCATGTTTAGTTTAAATGATAACCCAACTCGCAACAATGGTTGGAAGTTGGATTTGAAACGGTTTCGGACTAGTTTGTGTGGGAATTACTTTACGTATAAGATCTGTGACACGTGGAACAGTTGCCATCAGAAGTTGTGAACAGTTCTTCTGTGGATCACTTCAAGAAAAGGTTAGACCAAATCTTGCACACTATTTGAGGGTGTAGAAAATTTTCCCTGGCACCCTTTGCCATTGGTACCTCCTCGGTATGGGCCGAAAGGCCTTTTGAGGTACTTCTTTTCCTTGTAACTCCTTGTAACATTATCCTTCAAAAAAGTATTTATATACGGCGTGAAAAGTTTTTGAAACCTCCACACCTCATATCTTCAATATTCTGTAAACATAGCGGACGGCTACGGACAGCTCAGGACTTGTATATACACCTCTGATCTTCCGCTGGTTGGTTGTGTGATTACAGGACCCATTATTCTCCTCTGCGCACTTCACAAACAGAGGAAACATGAGTTTGTGATCTATAACGACGTTTAAGATCGGCATCCATAAATCGCGAGGGGGAGCAGGTCTACGAACGAAAGACCGAAATAGTACTTGTTCTAATTTGTTGAGAACACCTCAATGGTGTGCAGGTCAGGTCCACCAGTTTTTCAGCTGCACCTACGGGGTACGGATTGTTGTTCATCACGTAGGGATATAAAGAACAGAAGTCGCAGTAATGGAGCTTCACGCCCTCCGTAGGTGGAAAGTATAGGTTGAATGGGTTTGTACGCATTTGAGAGGATCCAACACCAATGAACGCTTGATCGTGTTTATTTCTTTTCTGTACTGTCCATCTGTTTCCACCCGGGCATCATACTCATGCTCCCACAAGATCTTGTGAGTGAACTGGGTGCCTATAAGCTGATCGCGGGTGCGGGTCCATGCAAGACTGTCGGCACTAGATCTACCGTGGATATCTCCTACGATTCCACAAACAGGACGTGGGCACCAATGCCACCAGCAACCGTTAAAGGAGTACACAGTCTTCTCACCAGTGGAACGGTCTTCGTTTAGACCATCATTCCAAAAAACACGAGCACTGACCTTAATGGGTACGCCTGTTGCTGTATGTGTATGAGCCTTGTGCCCATAACGGCGAGGGTTTTTCTGTGAATGATGGCTAAGGAGTCTTTAGGCATGAAATTGTTCTTGAATACAGTGAGCACAATAATGCGATTGTGGTTAAGACTTGCAGCGGACCGCAGTTGAAACGGTCTATGTACATCCTTTCAAAGGCCTGGAAACATACTCTACGCACGCGCACATCATTCACGCAATAACGCTCGCATTCATCAGCTATATTGTAAGTATTAGTTTCATTAAAACTGTTGTAGTAGCGGTCAAAATCTTCACGCGCACTATCACTCATGTTGGTGTAGTTAATGTATTCTTTGGTGGGAGGTAGTCCTACGTAATTTAATAATGTTGCTAGTGAGGAAAGTGTAAAGGAAATACCCTTTTGAAACTTCACCGGCTACGCCCATCTCCTTGGGTAGCTTGGCTAGTTTACAAGGTGTGAATAATAAAGTATCTTTAAATGGAACAATACCTCTTATCTGCATTTGTAAAAGTTTGTTTCCCCTTTCCAAGGGTCGCATGTAAATATCTCCGGTGACTCGTGTTCAAATTTTTCCACCTTATGGCCAAGAATATACACAGTCATTTTTTTGAACTTGTCCGTTAACTTGACAATATAGGACACAGTTCCACAGGGCTGTCTTGTGCATTCGTTTTAAAAACGTTTGTCCGTTTACTATTTGTGACACTCATCACACTCAACCTCCATTCACTCATTGCAGATAATCTGGCTTAAGAGTAGATGTGGGATAACCTCTTTGGTTTCAGAGTTTGAGTAAGTTTCTATATCGTAGTACACGGTTATACAGGGTTTATTTTTAGGCTTAGCATCTTTCATATAACATACATGTTTATTCCGTCGGCCTTATATTTTTCATGACATGGAGAACAGTGAATATCATCACATTTATGCGTGAATTTCCCCAATTATCCATCATATGAAACATGCCACATTCACAGATTCTCATTTTCTTGCAAGTGCCAATTGACTTATGGAGCTCAAAGCATTTATTATTGAAAAATGCACGTCTGCACACATTACATCCCCTTTTCTCGGCTTCAACTACACAACTTTCACATTTGGGGTTTTTACACTGCTCACATACCATGTGACATTCCTTACAATGCTTCACTATATCATCCGCAAACTCAAGACATCCCTTACACAAATCACGATGCCTTCCATATTTTCGACTTTTATCATAACTAGCGTAAAGAGCCCTTATATTATGGATGGGGAGATACGTTGACCTTGACAATCCTAAAATAAGTCTTGCGCGATCTCTCACACAGCTTTTAAAAATATACACAGTCCTCTACGACGATCATCTATTACAAATACAACTATATGAACATTCATTTCCTGCTCTACCCTTCTCAGCTCTTCAGGACTCTTATTACATTCAAACTCAAGCTTTCAATCTGAAGCCAGTTTACGGGCACGCTGCACAACCGTAGGCAAACAATTTTCTTGACCCAGGTACTTAGCACAGTGAACATATGAGCTAAGACTATTGCTATAAAGCCGCAACCAAGATTGACGTTTATATGCTTTTGGTAAATAACCGGTGAATTGAAATTAAGAGTATAAGGTGCGGCAGTATGACCGCAACTCGGAATACCCTATCAATATCTACCGTGAAGTTGTCCATATTGAAGGCTGAACTACTTGGAGAGGGCTGCATTATACGGCCCAAGATATATTCTATGTCTACAGCTGGCAAACGTCTGAATTGTATTACTACCCAAAAATCATCTAATGGGTTCCAAAAAACATTAGCCCCCCCCATTTGCAGCTTACATGTTTACTTATATCGAAATAATTTTAGTGATTATAAAAATATATAAAATTCTTTATTTATTGCAGGTATTAAAATTACTCTAGCTGATAAAGGGACAATATAATGGCTTCTCAATTAATTGGTGATTCGGAGAGGCAACGTGTGATAGATCGCATACGAGCAATAACATTTCGGGAAGCTCGTGATGCTGGAGCCACCTTTATAACACGTTCATGGATTGCCAAAAAGTTGCGAAGAGGTGAGGACTTCGTCAAAAGAAATTGGAATAAAACTTTGGATGAATGTGAAATGGATACAACCAAATCTGGGCGCCCAAATTTGCCACTCTCTCACGAAACAAAGGACATCATTGAAAGCGGTACGCGTAAGCGGAAAAACAGCTGTGCTAAACTTTCTAGAGAGAGTGTTGAGAGGAAAGATCGTTACTGGTGAGATCATTCGACTGTACCGTCATATGCAAGATTTAAAGCCTTGGCATGAACTTCCAAAGCCAAGAAAAACTCAACTCAACATCGATGACAGAATGTGGTTTGCCCATTATCTTGAAGATTGGGATGTGGATGATTTCATGCATTTACCTGTCTCCGATTAAGTTTTTGTTTACGTAACACGTCGGCCTAACTACCAAAATGATCGAGTGTGGGCCACAACACCAGATGAAATCGATGACAATGAACATTATCGCGAATTATTAAAAAGTCCAGACTGTGTTAGTGTGTTTGTTTTGTTCACTGCAAAGAAGCTTATGTGGGTGCTGAAGCCAAATGGTCAGAGTTGGGATGGACAGTATTTTCGTGATATTATTCTATCCCAGCATGTCATTCCTTTTCTAAGAATCCCAAACAATGTTGTGGATGTCGATCAGGTCACAATTCTGCACGATAAGGCCCCCTGCTTTAAGGCATTAGCCACTCAACAGTTGTTGCCGAACCATGAGATCGATTTCTTTGGAAATGAAGAATGGCCAGGAAATTCTCTTGACCTGAACGTCTGTGAACGCATTGGATCAGTTATAAAGGACAAGGTTGAATGTCTCTTGTTTCAAGAACCTGCAGCAAATCGATTTTCGAAGGATACAATGACGCAACACATTGAAACTGTTTTAGCAAATTTGCGTAACGATCAAGATCTATTCACGTCACTTTTGGCAAGCTACCCAAAGCGAATTCAGGCTGTCTTGGAAGCCAATGACGGGAACACCAAGTTTTAATTCTTTCTCATTGAATGCAGGATTAAATTCTCTTTTGTAAGGTATGTTTAGTTTTACTGTACCTCTAATGGTTTAGGCCATGGGCGGGGGGACTAGGGTTTATTGGAGCTCCGTACATCCTCGTCAACTGACCCGAAACCGAAGGACAACCTCGTCTTGACTTCACGTTCGTCGCTGTTTTGAAGGGCAAACTCCACAATACGTTCAACTACGCACCGCAGTCCGTGTTCAACACCGTTGCTATACATGGTTTCAGGGTCAACCCTGAATACGTACCGATTTCTACTCAGGGCCGGGGTGGGGTTAGCGGTGTGCACCAGTTCGAATGTTATACCTTCCTCTACAGCACGAGATGCTGCTGGTGTGGAGGATGTACCCGGAATTGAACAGGAATAAAGGGGTACAAATTTAATTGAGGGGGGAGCTAGTGTGTGGGTTGTGTCGTAAGACGTAGAGGGCTGGGGCTCTATTATTTGGGATCTAGCAACCGGAGCAGTCCTGGCACGTTTTATACCTGACGTAGAACCGGTTCTTCATCATCGTGCCTCCACTTTGAACTGCCACGTGGTGGAGGTGTCGCTGGTGTGGGGTGGGGTCTGTAACCACAACTACACTGATATCGGGGTCGTGTGTAATATTGATGATCGGGTGCTGTACCTCATCGTTATTCACGGTTATGTAGAAGAAGAAAAACGAGAGTATAAGGAGCAACACTTAAATTTTGTTATATTTTGTAAATGTTCCACTTAGGGGTGTGGCGGTTTAGAGCTGGAATCTGTTGAAAAATTCAGGTTCACAAGCCCATCCATATGTAATATATCTGGCACTACAGGATGTGGTAAAACTGTGTTTATGCTTAAAATCATTAAATATAATGGGGAGATGTTCTCAAAATTTTTGCAAAAGGTCACATGGTTCTATTCGACAAACAAGTCTGTGATCAACGAGTACCAAGATGATATTTTGTCCCACAAAGGTGTATATGACGTTAATTCGTTAAAGGGAAATAAACATACAGTCATTGTAATTGACATCTCATGTTGAAAATGGATGAAACGTTTGCGAGACATTTACAGTGTTCTCCCACCATCTTAACATAAGCGTATTCTTCATCACTCAGAATCTATTTTTCAAAAATAGATACATGCGCGATGTGTCGTTAAATAAACAATATCTAGTCTTATTCGCGCAAAGTAGAGATGTCAAAAATTGGGGTATTAGTCAATCAAATGTCCCAGAATAAGCGTAAGGAGTTTTTGGAAGTTTATAAAGAAGCTACAAGTCAGCGTTACGGATATTTGCTTTGTGACCTTCACCCCGAAACACGTTTAGGATGCTTCTAAGACGAATATATTCCCAAACGAGCCTGAAACGGTATATATTCCAAAATGACAAATAGCAGATGTTTGTTAAAAATATTGACTCGGACTTTTTAAAATGCACCTGTGAAATCTGCCTTAATGTTATAAAATGTAATGTACCAATGAAATCCCCTCAGAAGGTTCGCCTACGTCGTTACAAGAACTTAATATGTACGCTCGCTCGTAAAAGTCAAACTGTGGGGAAGAAAAAGTGAATTATTCTACAAAGAGGGGCATCACTCCTCCGCATCTTCTTTTCAGTTTTGGGACCTTTACTGACGAGATTAATATAATGAAGAAAGTGGTAGTGATTCCGCACGAGGTATATGCTTCACTGCAAAGTTCAGAGAGTCCAGACACGGTTCTAGAACCCCGTGAAAGCAGGCTTAAAAGAATGGAAAACGAATTGATAGACCTATTAAACAGTGAAAAGTCACCTGCAGAAATTTCTTCACGAGTACGAAGATTATAAGAATCCGCCAGGGAACCCCGTGGTTATTAGGCACAACTCGAGCAACGATGAGCATGGCGACATAGGACCTGAGGTCGACGTTAGAGATGACCAACCAAAGAATAACGGAACGCAGTACATCGAGCATGTATTAAAAAACAGTCTCCCACATACATTGAGGAATAAAGGCCTAAGTCTTTATAATCTGTTGAGTGAGGACCCCATCATATAGTGGACCGATACCGGCGAGGTAATTGTTGAAGGAACAAGGGTATAGGGATCGAATATCGTCAACATTGTCGAAGCCACATCCCTTCACTATATAAAGGTATTAGCATTAAAATCGTAATCCACCGTGCTTATCAACTTTCTTCTGCCTCCTTATCCTTCCACAATGAAATAGAATTCATTCACAATTTCAGCATTAATAACTTTTCCCAAAACATTTACTACAATCTCTAAAAAGAAATTTTCTTAACATTTACCCCCCCCCCCCCTCCCACTCTTAAAGTCCCCACCGTTAAAAAGACATACACACTTTTCTTTTCCTCATTACGATTAATAGTATGCCCTCAAAATGGGAGAGTGCAAATTGCACTGCAATGTTGATCAAATGTTGCAAAGTGGGGTTGGCACCCATGGGGAAAGTGGGATTGGCACCCATGAGAGGAGGGGGTATGCAAGCAAGGGAGAGGGTAACATGTTTATATATCTTGCTAACAATTATATAAAACGTTATGTAACAAAATGTTATTTAACAATGTTATTAAGCACACTAGTCGATACTGAAATGTCGAGTGATGAGGAGCAAACTGAAAGGATAAACAAAAGGTTATGAACAACCTGTGTCTGGACGCAATTATAACATGTATATAACATGTTATGTAACATCCTTTGATCTTTCCAACTTCAAACGGATAACATCTAACATGTTATAACCTTGATTTTTTGTTATACAGGGTCTGTCAAAAAAAAAAAGCCAAATTCAAACCTTTATTAAAACAAAACCATTTATCTAATTAAGTTGAATTTTTTAAACAATAAAGTATAAGTAATCACCTATTATCCTTTACATTTTTATGACGATATCTCAGAATTGTTAATTTTATTAATAATTAACTAAAAAGTGAGATTCTCCTACTTAACATGAAAATTTTTTTTTCCGATATACTGTAGATAATTTTTAGTTTAATAAAATTAAAAGAACTGTTCAATATGATTCCCTTGCATTTCTATCACTTTGTCCATGCACTCTTTTAAATGGTTTAAATTGCAGATCAGATTTAATAATCCTTCTTACGCTTGATTCTGATATTTCTAGTTCTTTTGATATTTGAGCAGGTGTCATATGGCTACCAGGTCGATCCTCTTGACTAAGGATACGTTCCTCCACTTTCTGAATATTTTCATCCACTCTAACTGATTTTGGTCGCCCACTAACAACCTTCCTTTCAATGCTTCCTGTTTCATCGATATTTCTCAATAAGTAATCTAAACCTGATCTAGTCCATCCTTTATAATCGAATTCAGAAAGTAATTTCCTTGCACTAGAACCTTTTTCAACTCTATAATGCTTTATAATTATTTTATCTTCATGTGAGAATGGCATATTTAGAGGTATTCACGAAAAATTTTAAATCTAAACAAATTCTGAAAAAGAGAAAAAAGAAGATATTCCATAATGAGAAAAACTGAAATTTTCGCAATCTGTACAAATAACCGCATAACTCCTAAAATATTTAAAATAAAGTTATAAAATTATCACATATTATTTATGAGCCTTTTATTTATTTATAAATATATATATATATGTATATATATATATATATATAAATATATATATATATATAAATATATATATATGTATATATATATATATATATATAAATATATATATATATATAAATATATATATATATATATATGTGTATATATATATATATATATATAAATATATATATATATATATATATAAATGTATATATATATATATATATATAAATGTATATATATATATATAAATGAATATATATATATATATACATATATATATATATATATATAAATATATAAATATATATACAGTATATATATATACCAAAACCCAGCTGTTCATCCTTCCACACAATAAAGAAAGTGGATGGTAGATAAATGGGTACCAAAGGTGACCTAGTGGTTAAGACACTGGGCTGCTGATGGGGCGTGGTTCGGATTCCACGTTAAACCATAGGTCAAAGGTGGAGTGAAAAGCCTAACCTTCGTCAGAATGAACAATTCGGGCGGAAGCTAACCAAAGGTTATATATATATATATATATATATATATATATATATATATATATATATATATATATAAATATATATATATATATATAAATAAAGTAAAGAACGACGCTTGTATAGGAGATATTCCGCGCAAGACGAGATAGAGGGAACGAAACAAATGAAAAAATGAGGTAACCACCCGGGAATCGAACCCGGGATCTTCCGATTGCCGGTCAGATGCGATACCATTACAACATGGGCCTCACTCTTCCTAATGCCGTAATTCTTCTACATACTCGCAGAAACCAATGCCCCAAGGGGGTACCTCCCGCTTGACGTAACATTATATACATTCAACTGCAAAGAACACGCAGTATAAATAACGTAAAGAACGACGCTTGTATAGGAGATATTCCGCGCAAGACGAGAGAGAGAACGAAACAAATGAAAAAATGAGGTAACCACCCGGTAATCGAACCCGGGATCTTCCGATTGCCGGTCAGATGCGATACCATTACACCATGGGCCTCACTCTTCCTAATGCCGTAATTCTTCTACATACTCGCAGAAACCAATGCCCCAAGGGGTACCTCCCGCATGACGTAACATTATATACATTCAAATGCAAAGAACACGCAGTATAAATAACGTAAAGAACGACGCTTGTATAGGAGATATTCCGCGCAAGACGAGAGAGAGAGAACGAAACAAATGAAAAAATGAGGTAACTACCCGGGAATCGAACCCGGGATCTTCCGATTGCCGGTCAGATGCGATACCATTACACCATGGGCCTCACTCTTCCAAATGCCGTAATTCTTCTACATACTCGCAGAAACCAATACCCCAAGGGGGCACCTCCCGCATGCCGTAACATTATATACATTGAACTGTAAAGAACACGCAGTATAAATAACGTAAAGAAAGACGATTGTATAGGAGATATTCCGCCCAAGACGAGAGAGAGAGAACGAAACAAATGAAAAAATTTATTTATATATATATATATATATATATATATATTTATATATTTTATATATATTTATGTATTTATATATATATATATATATATATATATATATATATATTTTTTTTTTTATATATATATATATATATATATATATATATATATATATATATATATTTATATATATATATTATATATATATATTTATATATTTATATATATGTTAACCCCCCTTTTATGGCCCTGAGTCGGTTCGGATCGACGGGGGTTCTAGTTAGGAGGCTGCAACGGATATTTCTTCTATAACATTCTAATTCTTTTCGGTCGCCACTTGTTAAACTCTTGGCTACAGACTCGCCAAACTGTTATGCCGATATCTTCTATGGTGCTTGGGTTGTCTCTTAATTTGGGCAAAGGGTCGCCAATTTTTAATTCTTCTCTTTTTATAATACTCTGATACTTTCTCTGATACTAAAATTATCGACTTAACTAAGTTCTTCTGAAGAGAGCACGGCTCGAAGGGAAAAATAAAAAGTTTCTCTCACATTTAGTTTACTTCTTAAAAATATACAGGTACTGCTCTGAATTTACAGGGGTAGAAGTTCGACCTCTTTCGACCAATGCTCTGCCGGAATCTAAAAATATTAAGAAGGCAAGGGGCCTCTGCCCCCTCCCCGCAGCGAGGCTGCTAACAAGGAGTCTTGAAGTGACTTAAACAAGAAGTCTAATGAAGAAGTGCTCTAATTTTACAAATACATGTATAATATAGCTAAACTTAAATGTTTTTGGGGAGGATTGTTGAAGGTTAAATTTCCCCCTTTTTAAACACATGATCAAATGTTTTAAAAGATTGCAAAATAAAAAATTTTAAAAATAAAAATAAAATAACAAAAACTAATTTGTATTTTTTCGCCGAGTCTACATTTATGAAGGCGATATCATTTCGTAATAGTACATATAAGTACAAATTAAGTACACGACTGAGTACGTATTAATTTTGGTTCATTACAATTACGATTACAATTATGGATTACTTCACATTTACTTATTTTTAATTACACTTCCATTTTAAAGTACATTCTTACATTATAAATTAAATCATTACATTTAATTACAGTTTCAATGAAGTACATTACAAGTTATTACCAATTACAACTTCATTAAAGTACATTACGTTATATTAAATTAAAGTATTACAGCTAATTACAATTAAACAGTTACTATAACTTTTTTTTTTTTTTTCAGTGCCTCACATTAATAGACAATTAAGATGTTAAATATAATACAAAGTACATGGCACTTACGAGATAATTTATTTACGAAATAATGTGTTATAATGTTATAAATTTGAAATCAGAGCGAACGGAGGTATTTATCTTCGAAGCGCTCGATTCTGTCAGTCAGCGGAATTCGAACCTTCGTCTCAGCAATAATAAACAACTTGCGAGAGGTGAAATAATAAAAGAAAATAAAACGTAAAAAGAATACATGTACGTAATCATGATCGTCAATAGACATGTACGACTGCACACAGTAGTGTACACATATCATTCGTCACACAATAGGTTGTGTGCGTAATATAGACACGAGTAAACATAGACTGATAAGTTGATAGGGCATAAGTAGACAATAGGTAGATGAATGAATAAGTAATAAAATTAATAAAGGATAGCGGTCAAGAAAGAACATGAATGTAAGAATGAGTATGGTTGAATAATGATATTTATACTACATAACACCACAACCTTATTACTAAAGAATTTACCATACATTGAATACGGAAGATGTCCAAATACTAAGAACGTGATTCAGTGTACAAAGTATGGAAAACGTAAAGAGAATAAAGTTATTTTATGACGTCATAGTGCATAAGTCATTATTACAAATCGAAATTCTATCCAAAACTCGCTTAGGCGATTTTGGTTTCTTATGTAAAAATGGACATTCGAACATAAAACTATACGAACATAAGTTCTGCATGAAGACAATGAATTCATATAATGATGGTGTAGGAATTGTTCATTGTTCACTTTTTACAGTATTTCCCCCTCAAAATGGTATTAATACAATAATATAATACAATATAATACAATTGAGAAAATATCATCGAAGTAATTCAAGTTAGATGACGACATTCTTTACAATACAAATTTTATACAGAACGAGTTCGGGTAGTTGAGTACAATGCAGAGTAATCAAATTTTTAACATGACACTCGCTTAGAGGGCTATGATAAATAAAATTCAAAGATTAAAACTTTACTTTTATACAAACAGAATAAAGGATTAATACGTTAATTTAGACAAACAATTAAGTTAGACAAACATTGATATGGTTAAAATTTTTTACAAAATTTTTATTTTTCTGTGGGAAAAATTATGTACATAATGAATGGAGTAAAAGGGAAAAATATAAATTTTAAAGTTCATGGATTTTTCGAGGCTTCCATGATAGTACAATTGATAACTAATTTTATTGACTATTGTAGATAAAAAATCGAATTATGTAATGGATGATGTATAGACCTGTGGTCAAGTGTGTATTTGGGTGTATTCGGTGCAAAGTGTGTATTTTACAATTTCGAGGGACAGATTAGCTGATAGGATTGTTCAAGTAACTAAATATTCAATGATTTTAGCATAAGGTTTGTATATATATATATATAGTGTGCATACATGCATTTTTATTGACTGTTGTAGGTACAAATCGAATTATGTAGTGGATGATGTATAGACCTGTGGTCAAATGTGTATTTATGTTTATTGGGTACAAAGGGTGTATTTTATAATTTCGAGACACAGATTAGCTGATAGGATTCTTAAATTAACTGTATAAATGCATGAGCGAGAATTTATATAAAGTAAGCAATAATTATTATGTATTATGATGATAATGTTTGCATACGCGTTTTAATGCAAAAGTGACTGGAGGGACGGAACGTAAATGAATTCGAATGTGTCAAAAGTAATAAAATTCACTTAGGATTATAGATTTTACATAATTAATCAGTTACACGTATAAGGTAATTAAAAAAACGAACTTAGAGGACCTTACAGTTAATGAAAGTAGATCTCACGGTTTTAAAATTGAATTTTGACACTGTAGTATTCTTAAAAATAAAAAAACACAACTTAACATAAATGGAGGTTATGTTCCATAGTACTAAAGAGGAATTAACCATGGTTGAACCATTTCTCCGGTTGACACTGGGTTCAACTGGGGTTGTTTTTTTTTTTTTGTTTTTTTAAATAAAATAAAAAAACAAAGTTTGGAGTACGACATTCGGGGGAATTGAGTGACTAAGCGGGGGATATAAGTTTGAAATTGACAATACGTCTTTCGTGAGCACTTTGCTCTTTTTTTTTTTTTTTTTTTAAAAGATTGCTTGTCACACTACTTAATACAAAAATTAAAAAAAGTTGAAACAAAAAGGAGGGACGGCATGTTCCTCAGCATATATTACAATAATTACCAAAATCGCTACAACCTTTGTAAAAACGGTTTTGTTACAAATAATGAATTACATAACTATATATTTATATACGTAACAATGCATGAAAAGGGAAAGACAAATCTGTCAATTTCCTTTAAACAAAAAAAAGTTAAACTAAAGACACAAACGGGTTAATTCAGGTAGAATTTAATTCTCTTTTACAACAAAAAAAAAGGTTGAATTAAATTCTCTTGAACAACAAAAAAAGGTTGAATTCAATTTACTGCATTGAAAACTTGGGACTTGAAAACTAACTTCGACTTAAAAACTAACTTTGACTTGAACTCTCTAACTTCAAATAAAACTCTCTAACTTCAAATAAAACTCTCTGACTTCGAATAAAACTCTCTGACTTCGAATAAAACTCTCTGACTTCGAATAAAACTCTCTGACTTCGAATAAACTCTCTGACTTCGAATAAAACTCTCTGACTTCGAATAAAACTCTCTGACTTCGAATAAAACTCTCTGACTTCGAATAAAACTCTCTGACTTCGAATAAAACTCTCTGACTTCGAATATAACTCTGACTTCGAATATAACTCTGACTTCGAATATAACTCTGACTTGAACTCTGTCAAGTATTCTGAACCTAACTTGAACTCTATCAAGTATTCTGAAACTTAAACTGTCTAACTTGAACGCTTGTCAAGTATTCTGAAACTTAAACTGTCTAACTTGAACGCTTGTCAAGTATTCTGAAACTTAAACTGTCTAACTTGAACGCTTGTCAAGTATTCTGAAACTTAAACTGTCTAACTTGAACGCTTGTCAAGTATTCTGAAACTTAAACTGTCTAACTTGAACGCTTGTCAAGTATCTTGAAACTTAAACTGTCTTGCACTTGAACTGCTATCAAGTGAAGATTAACTGAAAACGGAAAATGACTGCACTCGATCTTTATCAAGTGGAGACGATTAACCTCTGTTTTGGTTGACCCTCTTGGTGCAACCTTCTGACTTCAAAAACTGACTTCAAAAAAGGACTTCAAAAAATGACTTCAAAATTACTTCAAGTGTCTTTATAAATCTCTGGGGTTTGGTTGTCCCTTTTGGTTACAACCAACTGAAACTGTCTGAAAACTGAAAATGGAACTTGAAACTGCTTCAAGTAACTCTATAACTCTATAAGCTCTCTATAAACTCTCTCTTTCTTAATTTGCAAGTCAATTCAATTCAGTAATTGAAAAAAATTTGCAAACAAAAATATAAAATGTAAACAACATTTCACTCTAATGTACACGAAGGTACGATACTATTATGTTTGTTACATAAAATAAAATTATTCTATACTGAATATAACAGTGAAAATAACTCTCTTGAAATTAACTCTCTTTGAAATTAACTCTCTTACTTTTAACTTTCTTGAAATTAACTCTCTTTGAAATTAACTCTCTTTGAAATTAACTCTCTTTGAAATTAACTCTCTTTGAAATTAACTCTCTTTGAAATTAACTCTCTTTGAAATTAACTCTCTTTGAAATTAACTCTCTGTTACAATTAACTCTGTGTTACAATTACTGTTTCACTAAAAAAAATGTATCACTGATGTCTGAAGTGTTCACTGTGTTTTGTGTTAAATTCTGGCTCCATACTAAATATTAACTGTTAATAATAATGACTTTTCAAATGTTTAGAAATTATTAAAAAAAAAGTTTTGTACTTAACAAAATTTTCCAAGGGCGAAATCTTCAGAGACGTGTCCTGAAGACGTCTTGCTGGCCACTTCTTCTTGATGAAAACTAGGCGTGGAGAACTTAGAGTCGTGACACACCGGTTCAAGGGTGGATGTTACGAACTAGAAGTCGTGACACGCCGGTCAACTGGTTTTATCCTGATGCAGGGTAATTTCTATCTTGGCCAAAGAGTGGCCTCTTCTTAAAATCTTCTTCTTCTTAAAGTAATCTTCTTAAGATCCTGGTAAAGGGTCTGGAAGACTGGAAGAATCCTGGAGTCGTGAAGATCCTGGTTAAAGGGTCGCCAGTTGTTAACCCCTCCGTCTATGGCCCGTGTTGGTTCGAAGTCGACGGGGGTTCTTGACTTTTATCCTGGCAGGGTCGCCAGTTGTTAACCCCCCTTTTATGGCCCTGAGTCGGTTCGGATCGACGGGGGTTCTAGTTAGGAGGCTGCAACGGATATTTCTTCTATAACATTCTAATTCTTTTCGGTCGCCACTTGTTAAACTCTTGGCTACAGACTCGCCAGACTGTTATGCCGATATCTTCTATGGTGCTTGGGTTGTCTCTTAATTTGGGCAAAGGGTCGCCAATTTTTAATTCTTCTCTTTTCATAATACTCCGATACTTTCTCTGATACTAAAATTATCGACTTAACTAAGTTCTTCTGAAGAGAGCACGGCTCGAAGGGAAAAATAAAAAGTTTCTCTCACATTTAGTTTACTTCTTAAAAATATACAGGTACTGCTCTGAATTTACAGGGGTAGAGGTTCGACCTCTTTCGACCATGGCTCATGCCGGAATCTAAAAATATTAAGAAGGCAAGGGGCCTCTGCCCCCTCCCCGCAGCGAGGCTGCTAACAAGGAGTCTTGAAGTGACTTAATCAAGAAGTCTAATGAAGAAGTGCTCTAATTTTACAAATACATGTATAATATAGCTAAACTTAAATGTTTTGGGGGAGGACAGTTGAAGGTTAAATTTCCCCCCTTTTTAAACACATGATCAAATGTTTTAAAAGATTGCAAAATAAAAATTTAAAAAAATAAAAATAAAATAACAAAAACTAATTTGTATTTTTTCGCCGAGTCTACATTTATGAAGGCGATATCATTTCGTAATAGTACATATAAGTACAAATTAAGTACACGACTGAGTACGTATTAATTTTGGTTCATTACAATTACGATTACAATTATGGATTACTTCACATTTACTTATTGTTTAATTACACTTCCATTTTAAAGTACATTCTTACATTATAAATTAAATCATTACATTTAATTACAGTTTCAATGAAGTACATTACAAGTTATTACCAATTACAGCTTCATAAAAGTATATACGTTATATTAAATTAAAGTATTACAGCTAATTACAATTAAACAGTTACTATAACTTTTTTTTTTTTTTTCAGTGCCTCACATTAATAGACAATTAAGATGTTAAATATAATACAAAGTACATGGCACTTACGAGATAATTTATTTACGAATAATATGTTATAATGTTATAAATTTGAAATCAGAGCGAACGGAGGTATTATCTTCGAAGCGCTCGATTGCGAGAGGTGAAACAATAAAAGAAAATAAAACGTAAAAAGAATACATGTACGTAATCATGATCGTCAATAGACATGTACGACTGCACACAGTAGTGTACTCATATCATTCGTCACACAATAGGTTGTGTGCGTAATATAGACACGAGTAAACATAGACTGATAAGTTGATAGGGCATAAGTAGACAATAGGTAGATGAATGAATAAGTAATAAAATTAATAAAGGATAGCGGTCAAGAAAGAACATGAATGTAAGAATGAGTATGGTTGAATAATGATATTTATACTACATAACACCACAACCTTATTACTAAAGAATTTACCATACATTGAATACGGAAGATGTCCAAATACTAAGAACGTGATTCAGTGTACAAAGTATGGAAAACGTAAAGAGAATAAAGTTATTTTATGACGTCATAGTGCATAAGTCATTATTACAAATCTAAATTCTATCCAAAACTCGCTTAGGCTTATTATGTAAAAATGGACATTCGAACATAAAACTATAAGAACATAAGTTCTGCATAAAGACAATAAATTCATATAATGATGGTGTAGGAATTGTTCATTGTTCACTTTTTACATATATATATATTTATATATATATATATAAATAAATATATATATATATATAAAAATATATATATATCAATATATATATATATATATAAATATATATATTATATAAATATATATATATAAATATATATATATATTATAATATATAAATATATATCTATATATATATATATATAATATATATATAAATATATATATATATAAATATATATATATATATATTATAAAATATATATATATATAAATATATATATATATATATAATATATATATATATAAATATATAATATATATATATTATATATAATATATATATATATATATATATATATATTATATATATATATATATATATAAATATATATATATACTATAATATAATATATATAATATATAATATATATATATATATAAATATATAATTATATATATATATATACTATATATATATATAAATATATATATATATATATGAGAAATCATCACGCGGAACCTTTGTAAGGTTGTAAGGTAAGGTTATATATATATACAGATATATATATATATATATATATATATATTATATATATATACGTAAAAAATGAACAATGAATAATCCATATTCATTTTTACATAAGAAACCAAAATCGCCTAAGTGAGTTTTGGATAAATTTCGATTTGTACTTCTTTATTCATTACTGTATTTCTCTATTTCATCTTTTCTAATAATGACTTATACACTATGACGTCATAAAATAACTTAATTCTCTTTAAGTTTCCCATACCTTGTACACTAAATCACGTGCTTAGCATATGGACATCTTCCGTATGCAATGTATGGTAAATTCTTTAAAAATAATGTTGTGGTGTTATGTAGTATAAACATTATTATTCAACCATATTCATCCATACGTCACATTTTCCCGTCATTAATTTCCCTTGATCATTATCCTATATAAATTTTATTAAATATTCATTTTTACTCGTGTCAATCTATGAAACGCAAAACTTTAGGCATTCGTTCGAAAACGCAAAAATACGTTCTCGTATTATTTTTTCATTTATTATTTTTTATTATATCACCTCCCGCATTGAACTCGAAAATGCTTAGTTGTTATCAAATTCCGCGAACTACAGCATAAGTGAGCGCTTCTAAGATGGAAACCTCCTGTCCCTCTGATTTCAAATTTATAACATATTATAACATATTATTTCCTATATAATTTATCTCGTATGTGCTCATGTACTTGTGTTGTACTAATAACCATATAGTATAACCATATAGTATAACCATATAGTATAACCATATATAAATATATAAAAACACTAAGAATGGTAAACGACGTAATGTACTTCAATGAAACTGTAATTAAATGTAATGATTTAATTTATAATGTAAGAATGTACTTTAATAGAACTGTAATGGACAATCATAAGCGAATGTGAAGTAATCCATATTTGTAATCGTAATTGTAATGAACCAAAATTAATACGTACTCAGTCGTGTACTTAATTTGTACTTATGTACTATTACGAAATGATATCGCCTTCAGAAATGAAAATTCGGCAAAAATATACGATTAGTTTTTATTTTTATTTTTTAAAATTTTTATTTGGAATCTTTCAAACATCTGATCATGTGTTTAAAAGGGGGAAACTTAACCTTCAACTGTCTCCCCCAAACATTTAGGTTTATATTATACATGTATTTGTAAAATTACGGCACTTCATTAAGTCACTTCATTACAGCACTTCTTTACGAGACTCTGTTTTGGTCACTTTTAGCAGCCTCGCTGCGGGGAGGGGGCAGAGGCACCTTGCCTCCTTAACTTTTTTAGATTCCGGCCTGAGCCATGGTCGAAAGAGGTCGAACCTCTACCCCTGTAAATTCAGAGCACTACCTGTACATTTTAAGAAGTAAACTAGAGTAAAAGAAGTTTTTATCTTTTCCTTCGAGCCTTGTTCTCTTCAGGAACTTAGTCAGTTAAGTCGATAAGTTATAAAAGAAAAGTCGATAATTTTAGTCTCAGAGAAAGTATCAAAGTTATAAAAGAAAAAAATCGATAAGTTTAGTACCAAGAGAAAGTATCAGAGTATTAAAGCAAGAGAAGAATTAATAATCGTCGACCCCTAAAGCGAGAGAAAGAGACAACCCAAGCACCATAGAAGATATTGCGTCAAACAGTCTGGCGACCGAAAAGAATTAGAATGTTATAGAAGAAATATCCGTTGCTGCCTCCTAACTAGAACCCCCGTCGATCCGAAACACCCCAGGGCCATAGACGGAGGGGTTCAGTCTGGCGACCTTGCCAGGATAAACACATAGAAGAAGGAAGAGTTTGAACATTTGGAGACCCTTCTACCAAGTTTTTAAGAAGATTTTAAGAAGAAGATTTTGAAGAAGATTTTACGAAGAGGATTTTAACAAGTGGCCACTCTTTGGCCAGAATAGAAATTACCCTGCATCAGGATAAAACCATTTGACCGGCGTGTCACGACTTCTAGTTCGTAACATCCACCCTTGAACCGGTGTGTCACGACTTCAAGTTCTCCACGCCTAGTTTTCATCCAAGAAGAAGTAGCTAGCAAGACGTCTTCAGGACACGTCTCTGAGGATTTCGCCCGTAGAAATTTTGTTAAGTACAGAGTTTGTTTTTTATGAAATTTGTAAACATTTGAAAAGTCAGCATTATTAACAGTTAATATTTAGTATGGAGCCAGAATTAACACAAAACACAGTGAACACTTCAGACACCAGTGATTCATTTTTTTTAGTGAAACAGTAATTTTCACAGAAGTTAAAAGTAAGAGAGAGTTAATTTCAGAGATTTAATTTCAGAGGAATTAATTTCAGAGAGAGAATTTCAGTTATTTTCACTATTATAGTCAGTGTAGAATAATTTTATTTTATGTACCAAACATAATAGTACAGTACCTTCGCGTACATTAGAGTGAAATGTTTACATTTTATATTTTTGTTTGCAAATTTTTCCAAATTATTGAATTGAATTGACTTGCAAATTAAGAAAGAGTTTTTATAGAGAGTTTATAGATTTAGAGAGATACTTGAAGTAATTTTGAAGTCATTTTTTGAAGTCAGTTTTGAAGTCAGTTTTGAAGTCAGTTTTGAAGTCAGAAGGTTGCGCCAAAAGGGACAACCGCCCCAGAGATTTATAGAAATACTTGATAAGAGTTCAAGTTAGACACTTTCAGTTTCAAGATACTACTTGATAAGAGTTCAAGTCAGCTTCATTTTCAGTTTCAAGATACTACTTGATGAGAGTTCAAGTCAGTTTCATTTTCAGTTTCAAGATACTACTTGACAAGAGTTCAAGTCAGTTTCATTTTCAGTTTCAAGATACTACTTGATAAGAGTTCAAGTCAGTTTCATTTTCAGTTTCAAGATACTACTTCATAAGAGTTCAAGTCAGTTTCATTTTCAGTTTCAAGATACTACTTGATAAGAGTTCAAGTCAGTTTCATTTTCAGTCTCAAGATACTACTTGATAAGAGTTCGAGTCAGTTTCATTTTCAGTTTCAAGATACTACTTAATAAGAGTTCAAGTCCGTTTCGTTTTCAGTTTCAAGATACTACTTGATAAGAGTTCCAGTCAGTTTCATTTTCAGTTTCAAGATACTACTTGATAAGAGTTCAAGTCAGTTTCATTTTCAGTTTCAAGATACTACTTGATAAGAGTTCAAGTCAGTTTCATTTTCCGTTTCAAGATACTACTTGATAAGAGTTCGAGTCAGTTTCATTTTCAGTTTCAAGATAATACTTGATAAGAGTTCAAGTCAGTTTCATTTTCAGTTTCAAGATACTACTTGCTAAGAGTTCAAGTCAGTTTCATTTTCAATTTCAGAATACTTGATAGAGTTCAAGTCAGAGTTTTATTCCAAGTCAGAGTTTTATTCCAAGTCAGAGTTTAAGTCCCAAGTCATTTCAATGCAGTCAATTGAATTCAACTTTTTCTTTGTAATTTAAGAGAATTTAATTTAAGGAAATGTAATCTAAGTATTTAATTCAACCTTTTTTTGTGTTGTAAAAGAGAATTTAATTCAACCTGAATTGACCGGGTTGCGTCTTTAGTTAACCTTTCTTTGTTTTGTTGTAAGAAGGAAATGGACCGATTTGTCTTTTCTTTTTGCCATTGTTGCGTATATAAATATATAGGTAAAATGACATTTTATTGTTTGTAACCAAAACAGTTTTTACAATTGTTTGTAATGACTTTGATAATCATTTAATGTATAGTGATAATAATAGTTGTGTAATAATTAATTAATCGATCTTGTCCCAATGACTCCTTTTAAATTACTATGCTGCGGAACATACCGTCCCTCCGTTTTGTTTCAACTCTTTTAATTTTTGTTCAAAGTAGTGTGACAAGCAATCTAAAAAAAAAAGATGTAATTGTCAATTTCAGACTTATACCCCCTGCTTAGTCACTCAATTCCCCTGAATGTCGTACTCCAAACTTTGTCTTTTTATTTTATTTTAACACCCCCAACCCCAGTTGAACCGTGTCAACCAGAGAAATGGTTCAACCATGGTTAATTCCTCTTTGGTACGATGGAACATAACCTCAATTTAGGTTGTGTTTTTTATATTACAGTATGTTTAGTTCATTATAGTTTATAATTGATTTCTATTTTCAATTTTTATATTTTTTATATTTTTTTTTATTCGATGAATACTGAGTAATTGTCTTGGTCGAATATAATTAATTGTGTGTCAAAATATCAAATAATTCAAATTCTATCAACATTCAACGAAAGAGTATGATTTTTCTACTTAACATGCAAAAATTATTAAACTTTTTAATATTTTTTTTATTATATAAAAATAATTTTTAATGTAAAATTTACCTGAAATTATTAAAAGAAAAGATTGTTCGAAATGCTTTCCTTCCATTTCAATAACTTTTTTATTCTTGGCCGAAACTCATCTAAGGTTCGATTTACTTTTATTTTTAAGAGTATTATAAAATTATGTTTAGCTCATTAAAATGCATAATTGATTTATATTTTTAATTTGTATTCTTAATTTTTTTTTAATTCAATTATCGTACCGATACTTCTGGTCAATGTTAATGGTTATATAGTTCATATATAGCTAGGAATGTTACTAGTCGAATTTAATTCCATCTTCAAATTTAATTTTTAATACCGCTAGATTTACTTTCATTAATTGTAAGGTCCTCTAAGTTCGTTTTTTTTTATTACCTTATACGTGTAACTGATTAATTATGTAAAATCTATAATCCTAATTGAATTTTATTACTTTTGACACATATTCGAATTCATTTACGTTCCGTCCCTCAGTCACTTTGCATTAAAACTCGTATGCAAACATCATAATTATAATACATCATAATTATTGCTTACTATATATAAATTCTCGCTCATGCATTTATTAAGTTATTTTATCTGTTCCTTAAAGTATATATATATATATATATATAATCCTAATCCACCAATGACCCCTAATGATCTAGTTCTTCACGGGATGAACAAATTACTCTCATATTCTACATACTATTGTACCGACTCACTATTACAGCTGCTTCTTACCAATATTTATAGATACATCTGCACACTGACGTATAACTTCAACTATTCAACTATAAATCCCCTTTCCCTTTTGAACGTATCACCAACCACTACAATCTGTACCCAAAAACATAAATACACATTTGACCACAGGTCTATACATCATCACTACGTAATTCGATTTGTACCTACAACAGTCAATAAAAAGCATGTATGCACACTATATATACTATATATACTATATATACAAACCTTATGCTAAAATCATTGGATATCACAATAAACTATTTCATTGCGCGTAAGTGCTAACTATGTATTTAATCTTAATCATTTTTGCTTTCTAATATATCTTGCTTATGCATTTATTCAGTTAATTTAACAATCCTCTCAGCTAATCTGTCCCTCGAAATTGTAAGATACACACTTTGCACCTAATACACCCAAATACACACTAGACCACAGGTCTATACATCATCCACTACGTAATTCTATTTTTACCTACAATAGTCAATAAAATTAGTTATGAATTGTACTATCATGGTAACCTTGAAAATCCATGAACTTTAAAATTTATATTTTTCCCTTTTACCTATTCATTATGAATGTAATTTTCCCCACAGAAAAATAAAATTTTGCTAAAAATTTAACAATATCATTCTTTGTCTAACTTAATTGTTTGTCCAAATTAATGTATTAATCCTTTTATTCTGTTTGTCTAAATTAAAGTATTAATCTTTGAATTTTTTATATTTATAATAACTTATAATAACTCTCTAAGCATAATAACTAACTTGTTCTGTATAAAACTTGTAATGTAAAAAATTCGTCATCATCTAATTTGAATTCGTTAGATGTTATTTTCTCAATTGTATTGTATTAATTGTATTATATTATTGTATTAATTAATGCCATTTTAGAGGGGGAACACTGTAAAAAATGAACAATGAATAATCCATATTCATTTTTACATGAGAAACCAAAATCGCCTAAGCGAGTTTTGGATAGAATTTCGATTTGTACTTCTTTATTCATTACTGTATTTCTCTAATTCATCTTTTCTAATAATGACTTATACACTATGACGTCATAAAATAACTTAATTCTCTTTACGTTTCCCATACCTTGTACACTAAATCACGTGCTTAGTATATGGACATCTTCCGTATGCAATGTATGGTAAATTCTTTAATAATAATGTTGTGGTGTTATGTAGTATAAACATTATTATTCAACCATATTCATCCATACGTCACATTTTCCCGTCATTAATTTCCCTTGATCATTATCCTATATAAATTTTATTAAATATTCATTTTTACTCGTGTCAATCTATGAAACGCAAAACTTTAGGCATTCGTTCGAAAACGCAAAAATACGTTCTCGTATTATTTTTTTCATTTATTATTTTTTATTATATCACCTCCCGCATTGAACTCGAAAATGCTTAGTTGTTATCAAATTCCGCGAACTATAGCATAAGTGAGGGATTCTAAGATGGAAACCTCCTGTCCCTCTGATTTCAAATTTATAACATATTATAACATATTATTTCGTATACAAATTATCTCGTATGTGCTCATGTACTTGTGTTATACTAATAACCATATATAATAACCATATAGTATAACCATATAGTATAACCATATATTATAACCATATATAAATACATAAAAACTGTAAGAATGGTAAACGACGTAATGTACTTCAATGAAACTGTAATTAAATGTAATGATTTAATTTATAATGTAAGAATGTACTTTAATAGAACTGTAATGGACAATCATAAGCGAATGTGAAGCAATCCATAATTGTAATCGTAATTGTAATGAACCAAAATTAATACGTACTCAGTCGTGTACTTAATTTGTACTTATGTATTATTACGAAATGATATCGCCTTCAGAAATGAAAATTCGGCAAAAATACGATTAGTTTTTATTTTTATTTTTTATTTTTATTTGGAATCTTTCAAACATCTGATCATGTGT
Organism: Bathynomus jamesi; assembly: GCA_023014485.1. Taxonomy (NCBI): domain Eukaryota; kingdom Metazoa; phylum Arthropoda; class Malacostraca; order Isopoda; family Cirolanidae; genus Bathynomus; species Bathynomus jamesi. The sequence goes on from JAJOZX010008622.1 coordinate 197,533, forward strand.
TTAAAAGGGGGAAACTTAACCTTCAACTGTCTTCCCCCAAACATTTAGGTTTATATTATACATGTATTTGTAAAATTACGGCACTTCATTAAGTCACTTCATTAAGTCACTTCATTATAGCACTTCTTCACGAGACTCTGTTTTGGTCACTGTTAGCAGCCTCGCTGCGGGGAGGGGGCAGAGGCCCCTTGCCTCCTTAACTTTTTTAGATTCCGGCCTGAGCCATGGTCGAAAGAGGTCGAACCTCTACCCCTGTAAATTCAGAGCACTACCTGTACATTTTGAGAAGTAAACTAGAGTAAAAGAAGTTTTTATCTTTTCTTCGAGCCTTGTTCTCTTCAGGAACTTAGTCAGTTAAGTCGATAAGTTATAAAAGAAACGTCGATAATTTTAGTCTCAGAGAAAGTAACAAAGTTATAAAAGAAAAAAATCGATAAGTTTAGTACCAAGAGAAAGGATCAGAGTATTATAGCAAGAGAAGAATTAATAATCGTCGACCCATAAAGCGAGAGAAAGAGACAACCCAAGCACCATAGAAGATATTGCGTCAAACAGTCTGGCGACCGAAAAGAATTAGAATGTTATAGAAGAAATATCCGTTGCTGCTTCCTAACTAGAACCCCCATCGATCCGAACCACCCCAGGGCCATAGACGGAGGGGTTAACAGTCTGGCGACCTTGCCAGGATAAACACATAGATGAAGCAAGAGTTTAAACTTTGGAGACCCTACTACTAAGTTTTTAAGAAGAAGATTTTAAGAAGAAGATTTTAAGAAGAAGATTTTAAGAAGAAGATTTTAAGAAGAAGATTTTAAGAAGATTTTAAGAAGAAGATTTTAAGAAGAGGATTTTAACAAGTGGCCACTCTTTGGCCAGAAGAGTAATTACCCTGCATCAGGATAAAACCATTTGACCGGCGTGTCACGACTTCTAGTTCGTAACATCCACCCTTGAACCGGTGTGTCACGACTTCAAGTTCTCCACGCCTAGTTTTCATCCAAGAAGAAGTAGCCAGCAAGACGTCTTCAGGACACGTCTCTGAGGATTTCGCCCGTAGAAATTTTTTTAAGTACAGAGTTTGTTTTTTTAAGAAATTTGTAAACATTTGAAAAGTCAGCATTATTAACAGTTAATATTTAGTATGGACCCAGAATTAACACAAAACACAGTGAACACTTCAGACACCAGTGATACATTTTTTTTAGTAAAACTAATTTTCACAGAAGTTAAAAGTAAGGGAAGTTAATTTCAGAGAGATTTAATTTCAGAGAGAATTAATTTCAGAGAGAATTTCAGTTATTTTCACTATTATAATCAGTATAGAATAATTTTATTTTATGTACCAAACATAATAGTACAGTACCTTCGCGTACATTAGAGTGAAATGTTTACATTTTATATTTTTGTTTGCAAATTTTTTCAAATTATTGAATTGAATTGACTTGCAAATTAAGAAAGAGTTTTTTATAGAGAGTTTATAGATTTAGAGAGATACTTGAAGTAATTTTGAAGTCATTTTTTGAAGTCAGTTTTGAAGTCAGTTTTGAAGTCAGAAGGTTGCGCCAAAAGGGACAACCGCCCCAGAGATTTATAGAAATACTTGATAAGAGTTCAAGTTAGACACTTTCAGTTTCAAGATACTACTTGATAAGAGTTCAAGTCAGCTTCATTTTCAGTTTCAAGATACTAATTGATAAGAGTTCAAGTCAGTTTCATTTTCAGTTTCATGATACTACTTGATAAGAGTTCAAGTCAGTTTCATTTTCAGTTTCAAGATACTACTTGATAAGAGTTCAAGTCAGTTTCATTTTCAGTTTCAAGATACTACTTGATAAGAGTTCAAGTCAGTTTCATTTTCAGTTTCAAGATACTACTTGATAAGAGTTCAAGTCAGTTTCATTTTCAGTTTCAAGATACTACTTGATAAGAGTTCAAGTCAGTTTCATTTTCAGTTTCAAGATACTACTTGATAAGAGTTCAAGTCAGTTTCATTTTCAGTTTCAAGATACTACTTGATAAGAGTTCAAGTCAGTTTCATTTTCAGTTTCAAGATACTACTTGATAAGAGTTCAAGTCAGTTTCATTTTCAGTTTCAAGATACTACTTGATAAGAGTTCAAGTCAATTTCATTTTCAGTTTCAAGATACTACTTGATAAGAGTTCAAGTCAGTTTCATTTTCAGTTTCAAGATACTACTTGATAAGAGTTCAAGTCAGTTTCATTTTCAGTTTCAAGATACTACTTGATAAGAGTTCAAGTCAGTTTCATTTTCAGTTTCAAGATACTACTTGATAAAGTTCAAGTCAGTTTCATTTTCAGTTTCAAGATACTACTTGATAAGAGTTCGAGTCAGTTTCATTTTCAGTTTCAAGATAATACTTGATAAGAGTTCAAGTCAGTTTCATTTTGAGTTTGAAGATACTACTTGATAAGAGTTCAAGTCAGTTTCATTTTCAATTTCAGAATACTTGATAGAGTTCAAGTCAGAGTTTTATTCCAAGTCAGAGTTTAAGTCCCAAGTCATTTCAATGCAGTCAATTGAATTCAACTTTTTCTTTGTAATTTAAGAGAATTTAATTTAAGGAAATGTAATCTAAGAATTTAATTCAACCTTTTTTTGTGTTGTAAAAGAGAATTTAATTCAACCTGAATTGACCGGGTTGCGTCTTTAGTTAACCTTTCTTTGTTTTGTTGTAAGAAGGAAATGGACCGATTTGTCTTTTCTTTTTCATGCCATTGTTGCGTATATTAATATATAGGTAAAATTACATTTTATTGTTTGTAACCAAAACAGTTTTTACAATTGTTTGTAATGACTTTGATAATCATTGTAATGTATACGTGATAATAATAGTTGTGTAATAATTAATTAATCGATCTTGTCCCAATGACTCCTTTTAAATTACTATGCTGAGGAACATACCGTCCCTCCGTTTTGTTTCATCTCTTTTAATTTTTGTTCAAAGTAGTGTGACAAGCAATCTTAAAAAAAAAAAGATGTAATTGTCAATTTCAGACTTATACCCCCTGCTTAGTCACTCAATTCCCCCGAATGTCGTACTCCAAACTTTGTCTTTTTATTTTATTTTAACACCCCCAACTCCAGGGATCCACTCATGGCTGGTCTACCTAACTGTGTTCGTGTATTGTGTATTTGGGCGGAGTGAAAAACTCATTTTTCGAATTTTCAAATTGGCTAGTGTGGAAAATGTGTGAAGTAGTGAGGAAATAAGCTGGTATAAATTTAAAATCATAACATTAATATCTTCCGGTGCCACAATGACCTTCAATATTGAAAAAAATTGAAAAAAGCAGATTTTAACCAATAATTACAGAAGAGTCCACGATGCACAATAGACAAGAATTTATTCACACTTGTATAAAAATAGCTCAGACAACCTTTAAAAAAAGTTTCTATTCTCTAAAAACAGTTTTCTATAGTCAGCTCACTCAGCTGTCACGTGAGTACCTCGGTTCAGTGTAGCTGTCGCTCTCGTAGCAGGTGGGTGTTCTGTTGTTGGCGTTACTCAGATAGTCTAAACTATATTTCTTATATATTTTGCATTTCTGTATTGTGTTGCCCTAAGTTTTGCCATGTACTATTAACTGAAATTAACGTATAACTGATATTAGCTCTTTCTTTTTCAGATTTGTATACTTTCAAAATGTCTCGAGTTTGTGCAAAATCAACCAGGGCCTCAACTGAGTGCCCCATGTTTGGTATGGGGGAAGATTTGTGGCATAGGAATCTTCCTACATAAGAAGGAGTTTTTAAATATTACTTGTTTGTAAGAAACGATTTGAAACAGAATACTAATAAAGATCCTTCAATATCTCAAATATTAGAACAAGTTGTTGATAAATTGAAAACAATTTGGAAAAGTGCTTCCGTCCCAATTCTGTCAGACAGGCGAATTGAAATAATGTTCAGAAGCTACCACGAAAAGTTTCGTGTCATTATGAAGCCATACCAAAGCAGAAAAAATTCTGAAGCTTACAAAGCAAAGATTGATATGTTCAAAAAAGAAGCACACACGAAACTTTTTGACATTGCAGCGTGCAAGTGCAAAGTACTAACACAATGTTCTTGTCCCAAAGAAAAAACGGTTCCAAAGGAAGAAGTGACGTTCCTCTTAGATTAAAGGAGTGAAAGAAAACTGTTTATTGATATAGTAGATATTACACTCTCAAAGAAAAAAGCATCTACGTTGCTAAGAAAGCAAAAAGAAGCTGTGAGGCTCACCAAAGAATCTTCACAGGAGAAATTGCAGGATAAAAATGTTGAATTATCATCATCGACATCAAATAGTGAAAGTGAATCTGGCGAAATATCAGACGATACATTTCCAGAGCCAGTTAGCTCGAAGAGAAAGCTCGAACAACCTGAAGAACAATTATTCAAGAAAAGGAAAACTACAAATCTACCTTCAGTGGCTACTGCTTGTGACAGGACTGCAGTTTCAGATCGAGCTGCAGCATTCATTGTTAGTGCAGTATTGCAAGATATTGGAGAAGTTTTCTATTGACAATACATCTGAAGTAGTGGATAGGAGTAAAATCAGAAGAGAAAGACAAAAGAAGAGATCAGAAATTATGAAAGATCAAAATCAGGTCCCAATCAGAGGAATCTATTTTGATGGTCGAAAAGATTCTACACTCTTCCAAGAAAAAAAAGAGTCCAAAGTATATCAGAAGAAGGTAACAGAAGAACATATCACTTTAGTGAGAGAACCTGGTTCAGATTATTTGGGCCATTATTCTGTGAATTCTGGATCAGCTGAAGAAATATGTAAAGGAATGTTTGAGTATATTGGAAATAATGACATGAACCTGGAAAACCTTGTTGCCATTGGATGCGATGGTGCAGCAGTCAACACTGGAGAAAAGGGAGGCGTTATAAGGCTTATAGAATTGAAGCTGAAGAAGCCAGTTCAACATTTAGTGTGCCAGCTCCATGCCAATGAATTGCCATTACGCCATTTACAGTAGTTGCAAAGCTGGATGGAAAAACATCTGGCCCCCGCGGATTCACCGGCCCTATTGGCAGGGAATTAGAGAACTGTGAGAGTCTTCCTATTGTCGAGTTTGAAAGGATTGATGCTGAGGAACCAACTGTAGACTGTGAAGATCTTAGCACCGACCAAAAATATCTAATTGATATTCATCAGGCCATAACAAAGGGATATTGCTCTCCAGATCTTGCACATCGTAGTCCAGGCAAAATGGCACATTCACGATGGCTGACTACAGCAAATCGTTTGCTTCGTCTATACGTTTCAACTGTATGTCCATCTGAGAACCTCATGAACATTGCTTCTTTTATAATGAAGGTCTACATCCCAATGTGGTTTTCTATTAAGCAAAGTACGTCTTTTGTCAATGGCTCAAAACATGTTTTCAAAACTATTGAACTAACAAGAACACTGAATGACGAAGTAAAGGATATTGTAAACCCTGTCATACAAAGAAATGCATTTTTTGCAAATCCAGAAAATATTCTAGCATCAATGATTCATGATGACCGCAGCGCCATAAGAGAATTAGCGTGGAGGCGAATAAAGAAAGCAAGGCAAACAAACAAGGAAAAAGTTGTGAGGCGTTTCACAGTACCTGTTATTCAATTTGAAGCTACTGATTATACTGATTTAATTAATTGGCAAAAATGCATTGTCACTGAACCACCTGTGACAAGACACCTGACAGAAAATGAGATTGAAGAATTCATAGAAAACAAGAGTACCCCTCCATTCGAGAAATTCCCTTGTCATACACAAGTAGTAGAAAGAATGGTAAAATTAGTGACTGAAGCATCATCAAAAGTATTTGGATTGAACGCGCGAGATGGCTTCATAAGATCAACACTTCAGTCACGTAAAAAATGCCATCATTCGAAAGTAAAGCTGAATATAAAGTTTAAATAAAACGTTAATAGAAAAAAACATGCGCAAGGATGGGTGGTTGGGAGGGCATGGGTGGAGCTCGACACGCAGCCACCTCCTCGTGGTGAGTTCTGGATTATTTGGATCATTAATCAAAAGAACATTGATCTAAATAAACTAAGAGCTGCGTAATTCAGTAACTATTTTGGTAATTGGAAAACTTAATATATAATAATAACAAGTAAGTTTCAGTTTTTGTACTAATGCAGAATATAAGAAAATCATTATATTTCACTTTTTTCGACGGCTTTGTGGCACCTGAAGATATAATTTCGCAGGACTAATATTTATGCACAGTCATTATCTATAGCACCCACATATTGTCCGAACTAGCCATATTTGAATTTCGAAGAAAAGTTTAAAAACCTCATTTTACGTGGGTTCCGAACCACAAGAACATAAGAAATTTATGTAAAAACTGCCTGTACATTGGCAACGACCAATTTTTACGAAACTAAATAATTATCAATTTAAAACTAATTAATTATAGATTTAAAACTAAAGATAGAATCTCTGATCGAGAGGATCAAGTCATAATAGACTACTATCCACAAATATGTTACACTCTATATCTATTTATAAACGACATGCAAATATATCGGATCCAAAGAATCCAGTCAATTTCATTACGGTATCCATCAAGTCACGGTCCATATCGATAGCTGACCAAGTCAAAATTTACAATCATATACATTACAATATATACACTTACGAGAAAAAGAGTAGGTGTGGCTGTAAAGACTGTACAGTAATGTAGAATTGTGTGTGCACCCATTTTGGGTCTCCCATTTAAAGGTGTTTGTGGGGCAAGTGAAGATCATGAGTTTTTCAATACCTCACAGTACTATGGGGGGCACCGCTCGGCAGAGGAATCTCTTTAAATGGGGTGTGTAAGGACAGAGAGTATCCCCTAACCCAAGACGCTGCCTCCCTATATCACACAACACTTGTGTTAAGCTGTGGGATCTATCCCCAGAAAGCCTTAATTGTACTACCTTAAACTATACCCTTTCTATCAACATGTGCGTCTAATCGATTTTTAAACATGTTTATAGACGTGCTACTAATTACTTCTATCGGCAAACTATTTCAGCTATTTACTATTCTATGCGTAAAAAGGTTTTTCGCAACTGCTGTCTCGAACCTTCTACTTGTCAACTTACACCCGTTATTTCTAGTCCTATTATATTGAGATATTTCGAAAAAGCTATCTCTATCTACGTTATCGAACCCATTCATAATTTTGAAAACCTGGATTAGATCACCCCTTAACCTCCTGGTCTCGAGTGTTGTCAATTTTAACTCCTTAAGCCTATCCTCGTACGACTTTGACCTAAGCGACGGAATCATCTTAGTTGCTCGTCTTTGAACTCTTTCGATTTTGTCTATATCTTTGCGCATATACGGATT